>JADKXX010006048.1:0-131248 GCA_017310255.1 Butorides virescens
TCACTTCTCTCTCTCTGGCTACTATTCTGAGAAGTTGTTGGGTTTTTTCCTTCTTAAATATGTTATCATAGATGCACTACCACCATTGCTGATTTGTTTGGCCTTGGCCAGCGGTGGGTCTGCCTTGAAGCCAACTGGACATAGGGGAAGCTTCTGGCAGCTTCTCACAGGAGCTACCCCCGTAATCCCCCCACGACCAAAACATTGCCACGCAAACCCAATACAAACAGCTTATCACACTGTCAGACAAGTGCGAGAGACAGGAGAGAGGAGGCCATGGAAGTACAAGCCTGATTGATAGAAGTGGAGAGTGAACCTGGAGTGGTAACTCATTATGAAATTAGCATGGGCATAATGCAAAATGTGACTTTTGAGGTACATGGGATAAGTAATGTGTTGGAGGCATTTACCTGTCTCATTTGGCTGTGAGAAAGTTGACAGGTAGTTTTGGCTGAATATCTAAATTTTAGAAGCCTAAAGTTGCAGTTAGATAAGAGAAATCCTGCCCAGGTTTACTGGACTGTATCTTGTCAGAAGCACTGATCAGAATCACCTGCTCCTTAGCTTATCATTTACATATAAAATTCTGTATTTCTACATTTGTTTTAAGTAATCTTTTTCATTGAAACTCAATAATTAAAACTATAGGTTGTAGACTACCTGGAACCACAGCATAAAACTGCAGTATTTTATGACTTCACTTTTTTTTATAGGGCTTCTAGTCATCAAGACAACTTGAAAAAGCATTATATTTCAGTCACTCACAGTGTGCCTGATATATAACTATGTCTATGTGTATAAAATGTATGAGAGAAGGAATCTCCATTTAAAACATAATTAGTCAGTTGATGGATGCTTGGATAGTGTTGCTCTAGAAATAATTCCTTCAAAATAAGGCACAGCTTTTGTGTTAAATTTCTTTTCTTTTTCTTGCTTTCTTTTTAGAAAGTTCTAGTGTGGTAGAAATACCCACATCGGGCTTTTATTTTCCTTTTGTCTCTCTTCCACTGGAACAACTCATTTCTATTTTGTCCCCAAAACTTTGTTTTGCTACCAGGCTTTTTTTCTTTTCTTTAAACATGAAACAAAAAAACCCTCTGGCCCCAGAATCCAGCATGCACACTCTTCACTTTACCTCTGCTGTTGGTCCTTGTCTTCACAGGCCTCAACAGGCGGGGGGGGGGGGTTTAGGTCACACTCATGGTGCCTCAGCACAAGTGGGGCAGGAGGAGCAACGGCTGCTTCACAGCTGCCATAAGCAGCTGCAGCACTGCCTTCCTGCCTCTGTGAGATGTTTTCTGAAGCTATAATGGTCTCTTGGCTCTCAAAATTATTCCTGTGTCTCTAAGGTGTCTTCTGGGGACCAAGGCAGGTGTTGCTTAGCTTTTTGTGAGGAGATGGGGACTGTGCTGCTGAGGTGAGGGAGCACATGGATCCCCATGTCCATGAGGAAAAGAGCACTAGTAATGCCTGTCTGGCCAGGGGCTGCATATTGCTGGAGAGCTTGATAGTGCTCAGGTAAGGCCTTGGACTCTGAAGCTACAAGCCTTTCGCCGTGGGCCAGGCATGGTGGCCGGGGGTGAGAGTTGCCTCAGCTGCAGCTCCTCAGGTGCTGAGCCTGCATGGAGCCGCTGCAGTCTGCTGCTAGCCAAGGGGGCTGAGAGTGTAATTTTCACCTCTGTTGGTTTATGAGCTCACTTCACCCCAGTGTCTGAGGTGTATGAAAGCAAGATTATGAAGTACAGTTTCTTTTTCTTTCCCCTACCTTGTAAGTTCATTCTCCCGTGTTCCTTAATGTGACTTTTCCATCTTATGCTAAGCATCTCTGATAACATGACACTCACAGCTTCCCTTCTGAGAACAATTCTGTTTAGGATGATTATTTTGCCATTATAGGTGCATTGCTAATTGTAATAAATAATGTATGAGCTTTCTAGGCCTTTTACATTTCTACTGGTCATTTCTTTTTGAGAGTTTATTGCAGAAGGGAAGCCCCTGCCTCTTTTTTTTTCTGCATTGCCCCACCATTTCAGACCCTTTCTCTGAAACAACAGCTGACTTAACTAAAATGTGTTTTGTGCACTGTTGCTTTTTTAGTGTAAACCTTTCACTTCTGTGGATTCTTCCCACACAGCAATGCATCACATGTTTTTCCAGATGGGCTAAAAAATCTTTGTCCAGCAATTGTTACTGGCTTTGCTTCAGTTCAGGTAAAACTTCTTGAAATTAGTGGGAGATTTGCATGAGCAAGGATGGACTATAATTGAGCAAAAGCTTGAGAGATGGACCCTTACTGAGACTGAAGTAACTGTTCTTTAGCTTTTTCACTACCTTTATATAGCTCATAGTTTTTGTTGTACTTCTTCCCAGACATAACAAAAATATTTTCATTTTACTGCTAGGCACTTGCACATAACCTATGGAGTTTCAAAACAATCTCATACCAAATCCACATGAATCTTATATCTTCCTTAATGTATTCCAGTCTAGTTCTGAGTAATCAAAATCTCCTATTCATATTTACCAGGGCTTCTCCTATGTTTTATATTTTATTTGCTCACCCATTTCACAGTGTAGCTATTTTTTTCTTGGACAAATCTATGAATGTTGAAGTAAGTAGTTTATTCCTTCTAACCTTTCCAAGTGCAGTCAGTAACAATCATGTAATATCAGTTTCTCTAAAGTCTACTTTTTCTGTGATAAACCTGCAAAGAACGTATCTTCCAGTGCCAATCCACATGCAAATGTACTTGGCTATAATTACTACAGCAAAATAAAATGGTTAATAAAAAGAAATGACTGAATGAAGCATAATTATACTTAACAAACTAACTTGAAGATTTAGTTTGCTCATTAATGAATACATTGAAATTCACTTATACTATATCTTCTTAGGGTATTCTGGAAACTAAGTATCATCTTCTGAAATTATGTGAGAAATGGTGTTTGTTTCCTACAGAGACATACAATTTGGCCCCCAAGCTATTTCATGGTCTTTGACCTCAGATGACTGCCCTGAACATGCATTTTTCTTATTAACTCTTTTACTGCAAATGGAAATATCATTCCCTTGCTGTCAAGCTGTTAGTGCCAAGGGCTGTATTCTGGCTAGGGCTGTGTATTGGGTTTGTGTGGCAAGGTTTTGGTAGCAGGGGGGCTAGAATCTTCCCTATGTCCAATAGAGCCAATGCCAGCTGTCTGCAAGACAGACCCACCACTGTCCAATGCTGAGCCCATCAGTGGCACTGGTAGCTCCTCTGTGACAACGCATTTAAGAAGGGGATGGGGGTGGGAACTGTGCAGTTGCAGCCAGAAGAGATGAATGAGAATATGTAAGAGAAACAACTCTGTAGACACCAATGTGAAGAAGTAGGGGGAGGAGGTGTTTCAGGTGTCAGAGCACAGATTCCCCTGCAGCCCTTGGAGGACCCGATGCTGGAGCAGGTGGATGCTTCCAAAGGAGGCTGTGGCCCCATAGGGGACCCACACTGGAGCAGTCTGTTCCTGAACGACTGCACCCCGTGGAAGGGACCCACACTGAAGCAGTTCATGAAGAGCTGCAGCCTGTGGGAAGGACGCATGTTGGAGAAGTTCACAGAGGACTGTCTCCTGTGGGAGGACCCCCATGCTGGAGGAGGGGAAGAGTCCTCCCTCTGAAGAGGAAGGAGCAGCAGAAACCATGTATGATGAGCTGACTGTAACCCCCAATCCCCATCCCCCTGCACCACTGCAGGGGACACAGGAGTAAGGTTAAGCTTAGGAAGAAGGGAGGGGTGAGGGGAAGGTGTTTTAAGGTTTGGCATTATTACTCATTACCTTACTCTGATTTGATTGGTATTAAATTAAGCTAATTTCCTCAAGTTGAGTCTGTTTTGCCCATGACAGTAATTGGTGAATGACCTCTGCCTGTCCTTATCTCGACCCATGAGCTTTTCATTATGTTTTCTCTCCCTCGCCAGTTGAAGAGGGGGAGTGATACAGCGGCCTTGTGGCACCTGGCACCCAGCCAAGGTCAAGCCATCATAGGCTGCATGGAGGCAGCTACTGGTAAGGGGAAATTTGGAAGTATAATTCTGTTTTGTCACTAGTCAAACCACTGAAAACAATCCACCTAAGCAAACAGAAGAAATTTTGGGGAAGAGAGAAGAGGTGAAAAACATCTAATGTGTACACATGTGAGCTGAACAACATTCAAATCTAGGGTCTAAATTTAATGAGTCACATATGGCTTCTTTTTAGGTCACTTTTTGGCAGAAAATTAATTTAATACATGAACAAGAAAGAAAAGAACTTGAGATGGTGTTGCAAAATCTCACTAGATTTTGTCAATGGTATGATTTATGACACAATTTCACAGTAGCAAGATCAATAGTGATAATCCTGTAGTTTTATATGGCTTTTTGTTTGTTTATTTGGCACAGTTAAAAACAGTTTATAGAAGACCTGAAATGCACAGCCATTCAAAGATCTTTAAGGAGATGTCTTATATCTACTAGAATCATTATCACCATTTTACATGATGAGTAAACAGTGATACTGGTCTACTGGGCAATACTCTTCCATCCCTCTATGCAAGTTGACAATAGAGCACATGCCCTGGAGCAGGGCTCTGCCTCACTGCTGACTTCACCAGATATTGGTATTCAGTGCCAGCATTCATACATAGGCCTCTTTGAGGGACTTGCCACCTCTTTTAGGCCCTAGGGTCTCTGCAGGTGCAGGGATTCATTCACGTAGTAGGACTGGAGCTGTGCCGCTGTACAGGACATGGTTTTTGAGTTTTCAGATTCCAAATCTCCAGAAGTAGATGGATACTTGACAGTGGTTAATCATGGCAATGTGGCCTCAAAATCTTTCATAAATACCCTCCTGCTGGTAGGACCTGGGATGTTGGTGATTCCCTTGATCCTTCCTGCTCTGCTGTGGCACCTTATATCTGTATGTTTTGAACATTCAGTTTTTAGTTTCTTCCAAGGTGTTGAAAATGCTTTCTGCCTGGCAATATACAAAGACATGTAGATATTGATCCTGCTAGATTATTGTTTGCTTTCAAGGATTGCAAAGGACTGGACTTTGCAATCCAAGTGGCTGCTTCCTTTTTTCCATTCCTAATGATGTAGATAGAATAGGGAGGAGAGCTGAATTATGGATGTACATTCTGAAATATGTGCAAATGACAAGTTTTTCTCTTTGACTTTTTACTTTCAAACCCCTCCTGTTTCATTTTTGTCAGCAAAATGGCTATAGAGAAACTGGGAAAAATCAAATCCTTGGAACTGCATATTTTTTGTCCCAAAAAATAATATTCTACCTCTTTACAGTGGTGTTGAAAGAATTCTCAAAGGAATTTGTGAGTGATCTTAGAATATTTTAGGATCTGACTCAATCCCAGGAGACAGGCTACATTTTGAATAGTGAATAAGAGTATACCTCAAACTGCCTTATCCCAGATGTTGGTATTCACAATGTGGCAAAAGCAGCTGCAGTTGTTAGGAATAGAATACATGGATCCCTTTCCCACATACCTCTGGCGGGTGGTATGGTGTCACCTCATCTGCTTGTACTCCTGTTCCTCTTTCCCTCATGGTCTGTCATGTCTGCAGATTGTACAGGAGACTACCTTTAATTCACATAAAGTCTTCCACAGTGGGACCCCAAATACAGCTAATTTTACCTGTGGCTGTCATGCAAGTATCGTTTTTAAGGACAATCTAGTAGGAAACAAAATCAACACAAAGACATTTATTGCTTAAAAAAAGAAAGAAAAAAACCCCACCTCTTTATGTAATCTTAGACACTTGATTCTTTTTCTCCTCTCCAAAATAATAGTTTTCAGCAGTAGGTAGGAACTTCATAGTAATTTAAGTTTGGTACTGAAATAAGTGACATCAGGAGTGTCTGATTGCAGGGATCACTACAAAGAATTGTCACTTCTTTGTATTTATTACAGATCATTAGATGCCAATGTCTTAGCAGTAACAACGGTTCACAAGAGACTGAGGGTCCTGGAAATCATAGAATCATAGAATCATAGAATCATAGAATGTTTTGGGTTGGAAGGGACCACTAGAGGTCATCGAGTCCAACCCCCCTGCAGTCAGCAGGGACACTGCTAACTAGATCAGGTTGCTCAGAGCCCCATCCAACCTGGCCTTGAATGTTTCCAGGGATGGGGCCTCCACTACCTCTCTGGGCAACCTGTTCCAGTGGTTTACCACCCTCATTGTAAAGAATTTTTTCCTTATATTTAGCCTAAACCTACCCTGATTTAGTTTAAAACCATTACCCCTTGTCCTAACGCAGCTGGCCCTACTAAAAAGATTTTCCCCATCTTTCCTATAGGCCCCCTTTAGGTACTGAAAGGCCGCAATCAGGTCTCCCCGCAGCCTTCTTTTCTCCAGACTGAACAAGCCCAACTCTCTCAGCCTGTCCTCATAGGAGAGGTGCTCCAGCCCTCGGATCATTTTAGTAGCCCTCTTCTGGACCCGCTCCAACAGTTCCATGTCCTTCTTGTGCTGAGGGCTCCAGAGCTGGACACAGTACTCCAGGTGAGGTCTCACCAGAGCTGAGTAGAGGGGCAGAATTACCTCCCTCGACCTGCTGGCCACGCTCCTCCTGATGCAGCCCAGAGTACGGTTGGCCTTCTGGGCTGCCAGGGCACATTGCCGGCTCATGTCCAGCTTTTTATCCACCAGCACCCCCAAGTCCCTCTCAGCAGGGCTGCTCTCAATCCTTTCTTCCCCCAGCCTGTATTGATACTGGGGGTTACCCCGTCCCAGGTGCAGGACCTTGCACTTGGCCTTGTTGAACCTCATGAGGTTTACACAGGCCCACCTCTCCAGCCTGTCCAGGTCCCTCTGGATGACATCCCGTCCTTCTGGTGTGTCAACCGCACCACTCAGCTTGGTGTCATCTGCAAACTTGCTGAGGGTGCACTCGATCTCACTGTCCAAGTCATTGATGAAGATGTTGAACAGCACCGGTCCTAGTACGGACCCCTGAGGGACACCACTCGTCACCGGTCTCCATCCGGACATTGCGCCGTTGACCACTACCCTCTGGATGCGACCATCCAGCCAGTTCGTTATCCACCGAACAGTCCACCCATCAAATCCATAGCTATCCAATTTAGAGAGAAGGATGTTGTGGGGAACCGTGTCAAAGGCCTTGCAGAAGTCCAGATAGATGATGTCCGTTGGTTTTCCTTTATCCACCATTGTCGTCACACCGTCATAGAAAGTCACCAGGTTCGTCAGGCAGGACTTGCCCTTGGTGAAGCCATGCTGGCTATCTCGAATTATCTCCCTGGCCTCCATGTGCCTTAGCATAGCTTCTAGGAGGATCTGCTCCATGATCTTCCCAGGCACAGAGGTGAGGCTGACAGGTCGGTAGTTCCCAGGGTCTTCCTTTCTCCCCTTTTTGAAAATAGGCACAACGTTGCCCTTCTTCCAGTCACCAGGGACTTCACCTGACTGCCATGACTTTTCAAATATCATGGAGAGTGGCTTGGTGACTACATCGGCCAATTCCCTCAGGACTCTGGGATGCATCTCATCAGGTCCCATGGACTTATGTGCATTCAGGTTCCTCAGGTGGTCAAGGTTTCTATCATATTTTCAGCCATGACCCTGATACGGTAGTAAAATTTTAATAGTGTTAGAAATAATTGAATCTTTGCCTAATTACATATGGACTCATTTGAAAGCTCATTATTTATTTGGCAAGTACTTAGCATAACAAATTAATCTGAACTGACACATGAGAATAAAGTAGGTAACTCAAAATGAAAGCCAAAATAAAGATTAAAGAGGTAAGATCAAGCCTATTTATATCAAACACTAGTAAAATATTTTGATGAATGGAAGAGTTTCAAATGTCTGTAGAAAACTAAAGAAAAGAGAAGACCACAGGTAAAGGCAGAGTTAATTGTTATTTGAGAGTTTATTCATGGGAGAAAGCTGCAATGTCCAGAATAGTTTTGCACATGGCTATTTGTTTAGAAACTACCTGAGAACTTTTCTTTAACTGGACAGATGTCCTAGTTAGAGTGTTACAGTAACTTTTTCCTGTATTGCAATTATCTTTGTTGAAGCATTGTAAAGGAGCCAGAACTTCATCTTTGATTCTTCACCATGTGTTCTCTCAAGAGTTTCATAGAAGAACAGGTGAAGTGAGCATAGGTGTCTCAAGATAGATGGGGGAAGGGAGGAGAGATTTGAGTGCTTCAGTTTCACTATTAACATGAGCATATTTGTGTACACGTGCAGTCTGTGGTGGTTGCACCTCCATAGCTGGCAGATGGGGCAGCTTCTTGAAATAGGCTTCAGAGTATTTACTGCATGAGTAAATTTTATTGCTTATTTTTTTTCATTGCTTGTTTACTTTATTTGGGTCACAATTCAACAAAGCATTTAAGGATTTCAAACAGTTGAATGCTTCTATTGAATTAAAAGTTTAACATGTACTTAAGAACTTTGTTAGTTCAATCATAAAATGTCATAAATAGGGCACTGCAACCATTTGCATGAATCAGCAAGATTTACCTCTTTGAACCTCTCCAACATTGGGGCACAGTTTTCATACAAGGCCTTTGCCTTTGCCTTTATTATGAGATATAGTTCACTTCAGGAAAGCACAAAACCTAACGTTCTGCTCTGTAGGGCATGTGATATAGACCCATATGGAAATGAAACAGATAAACTGGAGCTACTTCTAAAAGTGTGAGACTAACTAGCTCTATGAATGCATAGTAATTTAGGAGGATGACAAACCTTTTAATTACTGTTAGGATTTTTGGATACTAAAAAAAAGTTCTATTTTTAGCTTACATCAGAGTTTGAGAGAAAAAATAAGGAAACTGTTGCAATTTAAAGTAAATAAAATAGAATTAGAGAGCATATAAACACAGAATAAAAATTTGAAGGAGCTATTTCAAAGACCTCAGCTCAAGCAAAGATTTCTAATCAGTTCTAACTGGTTGTAGTGGACATGCAGCACTGCATTAATAAAGAAATTTATAAATGGGCACAACTTTATATGATGACTCACAACAAACCCTCACAGCAGAACAGCTTTATAAAGCCAGTTTCCTGTGAAATGAAATTAATAATTTGCTACAGATGTTTTACTTTTAAATAAAAATATTAAGCCACAAGTAATTTTGGAAGGAATATTTTATTCTTTAGGAAGAAAGTAAGAAAAAAAACACATGACACTCAGTTGCATAGTTTCAAATAGACTTTGGGTTCACAGTCATTGAAATGTTAAATTTGTGATCCTGGCATTCTAAAATGCAGAAATTCAGTCTCATTCCTTGTTCCCACCAGAATGCAAAATTATGCAAATGCATAGGAGCACTGCATAGTGGAAGCAACAGATTTTGTTTTTCATCAGTGTAGTGTGTGACATTCAATAGTATTTCCAATATGTGTAGTTTTAGTCAAATCTAACTTCTGTAAAGTAAAATTCATACAAAATGTCCATTTTCCCAAATTTTCAGTGACTCGACAGTTAAATAGGAAAAAACCCCACAAAACTGTGGGTCGGATAAAATGTTCGGGTAAATTGGGACAATGAATTTTGAAGTATCAGTGGACCAGTCAATTTGCAGCAGCCAGAGACCCTTGTGTTTCACGGAATTTTGTTGTAGTTTTATCTTTGACCAGCCCAGGACAAATCTGTGGGAGATTCTGGGCAGAATGACAAAGGAGTGAGAGTGGCATTCCTGCCACACGGGTCAGTGTGAGATGGGGGCTTTGGAGATCATTTTCCTTAGTTCCTCCATGACTAGGGATTAGAATCAGATATATTTAGAGGAGCTTCCTTTTCACACAAAGAAGCCTCTATGAAAGCTGTGAGCATCTCCATTACATCAGAGCATGTTACAGGAATAAATGGGAAATTTACAGTTTGTGACAGAAGTGAATAAGATAAATCTGGTAAGTGACAAATAATGCTTTCACATCAAAGTCATCCCACTAGCTTTTTGGTGAGCTAGAATAGGAAACATTAGAATCAGGGACATTCAAGCTCTCCTTCTCAGAAGTGGCACTGTATTCAAGTGTCTTCCTTGAAAGATAAACATGAAATGTTTTCACATTACCCAAATAGGCATGTATTCATGGGTTTTCTGTTACAAGTTTTATGCAAATATTTTTTCTATACATGCCACCAACTTTGGCAAAATGCTTACTGTCAGTTTTAATTAACCAAGACCTCAAAACTTTCCAGTAAAGTGGTGCTTTTAAAAACTTTGTTTTGGTGACTTAAAGTATGCGTTAGTGTATCTAATATGCCAATTGATATTGTAAAGCATATACATTAATTAATATTTAAGGATTTTCTAACCAAATTTATATCCATTTGAGGAAAAAATAGATTTTTCAGTGATTTAGATTTTAGAAAATTAAGATTTTGGAAAGACAAGTGAAACATTATCATTGGAAACCTGTGGTGTGCAAAAGAAATAATAATACGATTTTCCTTTTTGCTAGTAACCTTTCCTTCCTCCTGAGTTGTTTATGAAATTGTGTCATATGATAGACACGCACAGAATGCCTCCTCTGGTACATCCAAAGCAAGTGGATAAAGTGTTCCTTTTTGCAATTTCCAAATACCATAATCATAGAATCATAGAATTGTTTAAGTTGGAAAAAACCTTTAAGATCATCAAGTCCAACCATTAATCTAACTACCAAGTCCACCATTAAACCATGTCCCTAAACAGCACATATAGATGTCCTTTAAATACCTCCAGGCACGGGGACTCAACCATTTCCATGGGCAGCCCGTTCCAGTGCCTGATAACCCTTTTAGTGAAAAAATTTTTCATACTATCCAATCTAAGCCTTCTCTGGTGCAACTTGAGACTATTTCCTCTCATCCTCTTCCTTGTTACTTGGGAGAAGAGACCGACACCCACCTCACTACAACCTCCTTTCAGGTAGTTGTAGAGAGTGATAAGGTCTCCCTTCAGCCTCTTCTTCAGAATAATCAAACACAGCTCCCTCAGCTGCTCCTCATGGGACTTGTGCTCCAGACCCTTCACCAACTTTGTTGCCCTTCTCTGGAGGTGCTCCAGTGCCTCAATGTCTTTCTTGTAGTAAGGGGCTCAAAACTGAACACAGGATTTGAGGTGCAGACTCACCAGTGCCGAGTACAGGGGAAGGATGACTTCCCTGGTCCTGCTGGCCACATTATTTCTGGTACAAGCGAGGATGCTATTGGCCCTCTTGGCCAATTGGGAACACTGCTGGCTTATATTCAGCTGGCTGTCAGCCAACACCCCCAAGTCTTTTTCCACCAAGCAGCTTTCCAGCCACTCTTCCCCAAGCCTGTAGCATTGCATGGGGTTGTTGGGACCTAAGTGCAGGACCTGGCACTTGGCCTTGCTGAACCTCATACAGTTTGCCTCGGCCCATCAATCCAGCCTGTCCACATCCCTTTGTAGAGCCTTCCTACCCTCAAGCAGATCAACACTCCTGCCCAACTTGGCGTCGTCTGCAAACTTACTGAGGGTGCACTTGATCCCCTCATTGATATAATTGATAAAGATATTAAACAGAACTGGCCCCAGTAGTCAGCCCTGGGGAACACCACATGTGACTGCTGCCAACTGGATTTAATTCCATTCACCACCACCCTTTGGGTCCAGCCATCCAGACAGTTTTTTATCCAGCAAAGAATACACACATTCAAGTCATGAGCAGCCAGTTTCTCCAGGAGAATGCTGTGGGAAATGGTGTCAAAGGCTTTACTTAAGTCCAGGTAGACAACATGCACAGCCTTTCCCTCATCCACTAAGCAGGTTGCCTTGTCATAGAAGGAGATCAGGTTAGTCAAGCAGGACTGCCTTTCATAAGCCCATGCTGACTGGGCTGCATTGTCCTGAACATGACACGTGATGGCACTCAAGATGATCTGCTCCATGACCTTCCCTGGCACTGATGTCAGACTGACAGGCCTGTAGTTCCCCAGATCCTCCTTCTGTCCCTTCTGATAGATGGGTGTCACATTGGCTATCCTCCAGTCAACCGGGACGTCCCTGGTTAGCCAGGACTGCTTATAAATGATGGAAAGTGGCTTGGTGAGCACTTCTGCCAACTCCCTCAGTACCCTTGGGTGGATCCCACCCAGCCCCATAGACTTGTGTGTGTGTGTAAGTGGTGTGGCAGGTCACTAATCATTTCCCCTTGCATCATGGTGGCTTTGTTCTGTTCACCATCCCTGTCTTCCAGATCATGGGGCTGGGTACCCCATGGTACAACTGGTCATGCTATTAAAGACTGAGGCAAAGAAGGCATTAAGTACCTCAGCTTTTTCCTCATCTTTGTTACTATTTTCCCCCCACATCCATTAAAGGATTCTCCTTAGCCCTCCTTTTGTTACTAACATATTTATAGAAACATTTTTTTTTTGTCTTTAATGGCAGTAGCCAGATTAAGTTCTAGTTGGGATTTTGCCCTTCTAATTTTCTCCCTGCATAACCTCACAATATATTCTACTATGGGTTTTAAAATACATTTTGTTTAGTCTGCAATTCCTTTTCTTTATTTCAGAGCCAGATAATAAGCTGCCTTGCTTGGAGATCTGTGAACCCAGTTTTCCAGCCTTGTTATTTTTCAAGACACCAACACCCATCACCAGTTCCAAATGTAAAAGAAAATGGATATGCTTGTAGCCAGCATGGTTTTCTGCTATTTAGTATGGCTTACATTATGCAAGCTGAAAAGTTAATCATGCTTTCTGCTTGTTGCATGCAATCACTATATATCATACTATGGGGAGATTTGAAGCTATTGGAGTTGGAAGAATCATATTTCTTCACCATATTTCTATGAGTACTGTTTTCATAAGTTATATGGCTGATGCTGTACTTAATGGAGAAATTAAATGCTATAAAACTACTTTCAGTAGTACCTTAGGGTGACATTAGAGAAATAACTGTATTAGCCTTTTTTGAAATCCACATACACTTGTATTTTAATACCTGTAATATTTTAAGAGTGTCAGATGCAGAACCATTACAAAGTACATGTGTTCTGCATATTTAGTTAATCAGGCATAACTTAAACTTTCCTTTAACATAAAAAACATGAAAGGTATGGATAGAAAATCCTACAAAATGAAGCCATTACAACTTCTTTAGTATGCAATCAGGTAAAGGAATAATCTGAATGGGAATTATCACTTCCAGTGTTCATAATGAGAGAATAGTGGAATCCCAGTAATGGTGCACCTGTCTCCATGTTACCAATTTACATGTTGATATTTGTCATGAGATGAACCAGTTGGGCTGAGAATTCAGACAATGAATGTCAATGGAAAAAAACCAAACCAAAACAAAAGAAAAAATGGGGTTGGGAGGAAAAATTATTATCATCCTAGCAAAAGATGCAACAAAGGAGGTATAAAAGGGGGTTAAGAAAAGTCCATTTTCTATCTTAAGGTTAGCAATAAGGAAAGACTGCATTTGCCCCTTGATCTTCGTGCAATCCCTTTTGTGACATCTTGACATCTGTGAGGATTCTTTGTGGAAAGCACATACTTTTAGTTTGTGTCATACTATGAGACTGCTGCCTGTGACCTGAAGAATGACATTCTGTAGTTATACTTCAGTTCTGGCTTTCTTATCTACACACCCTCATTGCTATAAAACTTATTTGGGTTCCAGTCAGAGCTGTGCCATTATTGTAGCCCATCTGGATTCTTCTAGAGATGCCGGTCTTCTGAAATTTCTTGGCAGGCAGAACTGGTTGGAATTTGGCTTGATTTAATTTCACTTTAATTTAAAGAAGATGAATGCTAGCACTTTAACTTATTCTAGGAAGTGTTTCCAGCAAACTGCAGTTACTTTTCAAAGCCAGGTTGTAGAGGGAATCAGTACAGTACATTTCCTGAAAGATGCCACATTGGCTGAAATCCTCTGTCTCTCAGGAACAAGTCACGCAGCAGTAAAAACATTTTTAAACTGCTTCAACAACATGTTTTTAAAATGAACTACTGGAAGAGATGGAAGCATCCTAGCCAGTGGGTGGAAACAATGCCCTCCTAAGTCATGAGGGCAGAGGGTCCAAGTTCAGTTTGATCCAGTAATGATTGCTAATGCATCCAGACACTCTGCTATAATATGAGATTTCACAAGTCCTGCCTCCCATAAAAAAGCATGCAAGGTGTCATTTATGCTGTATTTTTATAGCTTTTGGTGACTTTTCCTGGTACTTGGAAGCCTAGACTGTCAGGTGTCCATAAAATATCTAGTAGTCATGTGCAATAAGTCATACCTGGTGTCGGGATGAATCAGACATACTGTTCAAAAAGACATACTTGTGCAAAATAACTCTGTTCATGCATAATTTCTCTTACTGGGACCACAGAGGCTCCAGTAAGCATCCAAGCTCCCAAATAATTTGCTAATACAGAGTGGAAGGCTACTCCTTTCATCATTCCAAAACACTTTTTGTGCTTCTGTTTTGCAGCTGTTAAGAATTGCTCAGTGGGCTGGTAGACAGGCCACAGAACAATTGAGTTCAATTTTGAATTCAGTTCAGTTTTGAAATGTTTAATTTCGATGTCAAGAAGAAACTACTGAACTGTGTGTGGTCTGTTGACAGATGCTGTAGAGAAAATAGGAACCACTTACATCAAGGTGGAATTCATAACATTTAAACAAATTGACATGTTTTTAGGACTTTGCCATATGTTCCATGCATTCCAGAAAGGACCCTGTCAGTCCCTCAGAGGTGTGACATACATAGTTTGGGATGATTCTATCTTCCCTGTCAAGGCCCAAACACTGATTGTCATACATTGGAGACAGAAACACCTGAAAAATTAAACACACATACACTCTTTTCAAATCTATGTTTAAGAATATGTGACTTGCCCAACAGGTTTTTGAGAGGAAAGCAGGAAAGCATGCCATCCTTACCATCTCCATGATTCTACTTTATGTGGAGAATTCCTTTCATTCAAGGCTGATAATGTGAAGTATAGACACCATTGTTTTAATGTATGTGAGACCTCTCCATCAAGCTTTACTGCAACTAGAATTTCTTCAACATATTACTTAGCCAGGAAAGGTAATATTAATCACTAGTAACAGTATCAATTCCCTTCCATGAAGATATAAGCTGATTTGGAACATAATGTTGTTCCTTCACATGTCATTTTCTTGCATGATCTAAAAATTAGTTTTGTTTCTTGGCTTTAACACAATTATTTCCTGCTGAAAGCTGTAGAAGCATTTTTATATGTCTGTCTCAAGAATATTGGGGATACTAAATGATAGCTTCTTGTAATTGTCAGAATCATGCATGAAATAAAATGCAATGTAGGATGTCTTACCAGCTATCATCCCTTATTTTGGTCACATACAAAAGTATTGTGCTATTACCAACCACTGCTGCCTCCCTGAGCTTTGAACTTTTAAGAAAAACTTGGAGCAATACCATCAAATAGGAAAAGTCCATACCTGTAAAAGTGCCAACCAGGCAGTGTTCTACTGCATGTTGAACAGGATCCAGGAGCCAAGTGCCAGCTGTGCTATTTCAGATGACAAATGCATTAGCTGTGCTGGGCAGAGGTGTTTTGAGTTCTTGGCCTCAGGGTGACAGGAAAAGGGGAATGTCCATACAGATATACTTCTATTTTCTAAGAAGTATAGATTAAACTTCTCAGTGCTGTTTTTCTACATTGGTTTGTTTGGGTTTTTTAATCTGTTATTGATTTTCCTCTCTCCACAGGAAAAGTAACAGTAGTAAAAATCATTAGAAATGGAGAGGATAAATGCATCAGAAAGCATAAATGAATTATCTAATCTAGAGAAAGTGAAATTCTACAAAATATGTCAAAAAGATGGTCTGTACTGCACACTCTCTGTTTTGGAGACATAAGCTATCTGCATGTGCTGTTGACTTCAATAGTGATAGAAGATACATACAAATATCTTAAGGGCGGAAGTCATGAGGACAGAACCAGACTCTTTGCAGTGGTGTCCAGTGACAGGACAAGGGGCAATGGGTACAAACTGAAACATAAGAGGTGTGAGGGTGACGGAGCACTGGAACAGGCTGCCCAGGGAGGTTGTGGAGTCTCCTTCTCTAGAGATATTCAAAGCCCGCCTGGATGAAGTCCTGCGTAACCTGCTCTAGGAGAACCTGCTTTAGCAGGGATGATGTGCGGAAAACGGACTCCACAATCTGTAAGATTGTAAAGTAGGTATGTTTATTCAGCGCTGGGCAGCACGGGGGCTAGTCCCACCAAAGTCGTGCGCACCTCCACACGGCAACTTGTCCTGTTTATATGCAGCAAAGTGTTACATATGCATGAAGTTTCCCAATATGCCTATACATATGCATAACCTGTCCCCGCTTCGTATTAAAATTAAGTCCCTCCCCACTGCGCTTGCTCAGTGCCTCCTGGTGGTGGTCGTCGGGGGTCGTGGGGATGAAGGCTGCTGGCCCCTCTTCGTCACCGCTAGTAACCTCTTGTTCTTGCGCAGACTCAGTTGCTCCTTGGCTTTTGCCCAAACTGCAGGGTCGGTGTAGACCAGTTCTTGAGGTAAACTCCTGGTTCTTATCAAAAACTGTCCTTCGTAAGGAGCCACAAATCTTCCTGCGTCAATTAGTTCTCATTCCTTCTAGTCTAGCTAAACCATTGTTATCCTTCTGTTCCATCCCCTCCCGACTCTTCTCGTCCTTGAATAGGATTCTAAATTTAATTAGTAGCTACACTACTGGCTTAAAGAAAACATCTAAGCTAAACACTGTTAGAAAAGCACCCAAGCTAGACACTACTGAATTTTAGCAAGACATCAGCCAACTAGACAATGAGGCCTAAATCTTATGCACGTAAGCCACTTACATCTGGGGGTCTTTTGACCCTTAATGTATCAGGGAGGTTGGACTAGATGATCTCCTGAGGTCCCTTCCAACCCTTGCCATTCTGTGATTCTGTGAAGATACTCTTCAGGTTTGGTCCTAGGTATTAAAATTAGGGAAGACAGGGAGTAATTTCACAATGTTAAGTAGAGAGTGATGTTAGTTCACTTCCTGGTTACAGGACATTAATCACATTGATTTGGATTGCTCAGATATGTAATTTTACAGCTAAATCTGATCAGTTGTAAGGCTAACTGTATGGTGCTGCTTGGCAATAGAGAGTTGCCCTTTTGTTCATAACTGTCTAATTTGCAGTATTTTTAAACTAATTGTACATGTCAATCATTTCTCACAGACAATGGATTTTACTTTTTACTACTTTGAAGAGTTTGTGTGAAACAAATTACCCCCTTAAAGTGGTGGAAGCAGAAAAAACTGTTAGAAAAATGGTTTACTTTAGAAGGAGTCTTATCCTTTTTGTTTTGACAAATATTTTATTTTACAGTCTTAAAAACTAAATTTGAAACCATTGTTTTTAAACCAAGAAAAAGAAAAAAACTTGTTGAATGAAGTTTTTTTTTTTTTAACATCTTTTCTAAATTATAATTGCCTGGTAACAACAAAAATAATGATCAATTTAGGGTTTTTATTACTTGGTATGTTAAAATTTTTTAAAAAAATTGAAATTCCTCAGATTCATCAAAAAATTACTGTATTCCTTTTCATTCCAAAATTAATAAATGCACATTTATATAAAACATATACCCCATACAGCAAATGACAACCATTACCAGATAAGATGAGCTCAAATTTAATTAACAGCATTTAATGAACTATACAACCATCAACTGAATGACATTTTTTGGTAGGAAATTCTCATGCCCCATCTGTTCATTATCTCTTAGACTGCTATTTTGTATGTCTGGCATTTTTTAAAATAATATCACTTGGCCGCCCTCCCCCTCCAATTCATGCACTGATAAAGCAAGTGTAAGATTGTCTTGGTTTTCCTTAACTCGGTACATTTCAAACCTGAGTCTTGATTTCTTGTTTCTTGCTTCTGTTTAAGACCCATTTACAAAGATTTTTTTTTTCCTTCCTCCCTTACCTAGAAGCTCAAATGTATTTATATTACAGTGATACGTGTATTTTCTTGTCATCATTACAGTATTTTAGCTAGGTTTTTAGGTAGTTGTTAACATATCCTAGAAACTGCATTATTTGGTATCAGATTGAGGGGCATCTGTATGACATTAAAATGGAAAATGTATGTAGAATAAAAGTGCTTTCATTGTGCATTTGTTTAGTTGTGTTATTCTCTTCATGTGCTGTCTATTCTTTCCTGATGTTCACTCTCCTGATTGCTTAGGTTTATTGCGATTTTTTTTTTTTTTCTTGGTGAAGGATACAATAATGACTGAGAAGCCATGAGTAATACTTTGTCAGTAATTTACCCTAATGTCCACTCAGGAGAAGGAGGAATTTCTCAACTGTTTAACAACTAAATCTGAGGTACATCTGTACATTTTAGTACAAACTAGCATTAGTCCAGAGCTCTCTGACAGCTAATTTATTAGTAAATTACTTCATTGACTCTCTTAAAGTTTTAATGAACTCAGGCTCTTCACTTTCTTAATGAATGCAGGCATGGTCTTTATGCCATGGAACATTTAACTTCTGGATGATATTACAACAAAGCCAGAAAGGCTTATAAAGCATTTCTTCAGTGAAGTATGGGGATAAATAAACATGTGATGAGGATGTTATTTTATTTTAAGCTGATTATCATTTTCCTCTTTATGTCCCTGTGGCTTTTTGGTAGATGTGAGTCATCAGGAAGAGTAATGAACATGAAAGCTTGATTAGTACTTTTGCAAAGGTGATACATGACAGAAGGAGCTGACGTCTAGGGCTTGGGAAGTGTGGAGGGATGGCTGAGTGAGAGAGGGCATGATTTAATCCCTTTCGACAGCCCCTGCTTCTAAGCGGATGTGGGTGGACCTATGACCGGAAGAGAAGGTGAAGCCCCTCCACCTGACAGATGATCCGTCCCAGTCACAGTAGCGATGCAGTATGTTTATAACGGTGTTCTTCCAATCACAGTGTGACATGTGTGTATGTTATTGTTTTCTGCCTATATATACTTTTGTTAGCTGCGCAATAAAGGAGAACGACCATTACTCATATTGAGATTCCATCGTTACTCCACGCCGGCTTCCCCTTCCGACATCTGCTAGCAGAGGATGGTTCAAGGTTAACGGTTACCGGCTCTGATATCAGAGCTTAGCAGGACTAAGTTTCTCCGAGACTGCGGTAAGCAGTGAGAGGAGGGGAACTGGGAAGCAAGGCATCTGGGAGAAGTGATTGGCCACTCGACTCCCAGAACTTGTTGCTCGCTAATATCTTTTCTGAGAGAAAGGGGCGAGACAACGGATGCCGGGGGATGATCAAGGTGGTCTCTCGACCCCTGGCGTTGCTCGCCTGACCTTTCTGTGAGAGGGGCGAGACACGGAGGGCCGGGGGAGGTGTTCAACACGGATCGAGGTGGCCTCTCGACCCCCGGCGGTTGCTTGCCTTACCTTTCTGAGAAAGGGGTGAGACAACGGATTCTGGGGGAGGTGTTCGACACGGATCGAGGTGGCCTCTCGACCCCCAGCCGAAAAATCTGGCACAACAATGGAATTAGAGACTGCAGCCGGATTGCTCTCCAGTATCCTCTCTAAGAGAGGTGGGGAGACTTCAGTGAAACATATGATTAAGCTGATTAATTTAGGACGCCGATGGGGGCACTTTACCAGCCTGCCTCTGATATTCTCGGTTACTGAGTGGAAAGAATTTGGGGAAACGATGTGGCAAAAGACGATAACTGGGGACGAAAAAGAGGAAAAAGAAATAAAAGCGGCCCGAGAGCTGTGGCGTACTGTATTAGAAACTTTAAAGAGCATGAAAGCAGAAAGAGAAGTAGCTTGTGCTGCTGCACAAATGTTAAATCCTGAGCCAACTTTAGAGAAATTTAGGGATACTGAACGTAAGTCAAGACCTTTGGCGCGATTTTTTGGACTCTCCGCTGTGAAGGGGATGACTGGGACTACTTGTAAAACTGTTGCTGAAATCCGCGTGAATGTTGAGTCCGTCTCTCTCCCGCAAGAGGCGGCAGGTCCGTCTGTTTTGCGGCGGGGTTCGGAGCAAACGGAAGTTGCCACCACCAGGTCCCAGGGGAGGTATGAGCCGCATACAGAAGTAGTGCCCCAGGATACTCCTGAGGAGGAGTGGCCAGCACCGCCTTCCATTACGGAAGGAGAGGGGTGTCAACCATCACCCTCTTCTCCGCCCTCAGCTCCACCTTTGTATCCACCATTGCCGCCCCCCACTGACTCGTCTGCCCCAGCAACCCCATTTAGTGGTGATTGTGAAAAATCGTCTCAAAAGAATGTAGATAATCAGCTGCACACAATTCCTCAGCATCATAATGATTTTGACCCACGAGTAAAACCGGAATCATCACAGGACAATTCTTCGTTAATCTTAGAGGAGTATAAACCTCCCTTGATTCCGCTAGGTTCACCAGCATCAGTGAAACATGCACGATGGAGCGGAATCGTGAGAGATGCTATTTTGGAAGGGCAATGGGATGCAGCGGTTAGGTTGGGAGGTATTCCACCGATAGTGTGTCCTGTGATACAAGAAAATGGTGCGGCAAAGTGGGAACCGCACGATTGGAAAATTCTACAGCAAGCACGAACCACTGTTTCAACATATGGAATTAAATCTGAGGCTAGTAGGCAGATCATCAGCTGGATTTTTTCTGCCGATTTAATGTGTCCATATGACATTCGAAATCTAATGACACTGTTGCTTACACCAGCGCAATATTTATTGTGGGGTTCTGCATGGACCCACCGAGCAATGCATGAGGCTAACCTGAGATGAGTGCAAACAGATCCACTGTACGGAGTAACGACAGATATGTTCACAGGAAATGGACAGTATTCAAATCTAGACATACAATTAACATTTCCGGCTAGTATTTTGCGGAGATCGGCACAATTAGCCCTAGAAGCCTTTTATAGCCTGCCAGGAGACTCCAGTCCATCGTTTGGCACGATAGTGCAAGGAACTTCTGAAAAATATAGCCACTTTATTGACAGATTGTGGGAGGCAATAATGAATCATCCTGATATGAGTAATGAAAGCAAGCAACAAACGTTCAGAGTACTAGCATTTGATAACGCAAATAAGGCTACAAAGCAGCTTCTGGCTAGTCTACCACAGGGAATTGGAGTTGATGAAATGCTGTCAAGAGTAGAGAGAGCAAATGATCAGAAGAACAATAGCACGGTTGCTACAGCTGTACAAGGAGCTGTTCAGGAAGTAGTTCAACCATTGACAGCTGCTATTCAACCATTGGCAGCTGTTATTCAACGGCAGCTTCCTCGACCACCAGGACCATCCTACAACGGAACCTGCCTTCGGTGTGGAGGATCTGGACATATCAAACGCTACTGCCAAAGAACTGTGTGGTGTGAAAGGTGTCAAAACAACTCACATTCGACAAGGGTCTGTTCGGGAAACCGGAAGCCAAGCGCGGAGGGGGTCCGCATGCGGAAACAAATCAACTCTCAAAGCAGAATGAAGGCTTCTTACAGCAACACCGACCAGCAACCAGAGGGAGCCTGGGAATCGACGTGGAAACCACAATAGACACCACCCTCATTGATAGCAGTGTGCAGACAATTCCCAGCAATGCAGTTGGACCTTTGATTCAGGAAGATAGTATGATAGGTGGTCTTCTTGTGGGTCATTCCTCGGCGGGAATCGGGGGTCTAATTGTACTTCCTGGGGTAATAGATGCTGACTATACTGGGCGTATTTACATTATGGTTTATACCCTTTGTCCTCCTTTGTTTATTCCAAAAGGCAGTCGAATCGCTCAAATAATACCCCTTAATAATTTGCTTTGTCGTAAGCCTAAATTAGAGGTCTGTCATGGGAATCAAGGTTTTGGGTCCACTGGCCCTGCAGTATGTTTCACCACTAAAATGAATGACAGACCCACAATGAATATTGTTATTTCCCAAAATAATTCATTTAAGCAAATTGTCGCCATGTTAGATACCGGAGCTGATGTCACGATCGTAAGCAGGTCTGTATGGCCAATGCAATGGCCTGTATAATTGCCAACTTCTTCGATTGCAGGCGTCGGAGGACATTCCACACCTCATGTAAGTAAGCATCCAGTTCAGCTGCAATTTCCAGAAGGACAACAGGTAAATCTTAAAGTATATGTGCTTCCACTGCCAGGAACATTAGAAGCTTTGATTGGTTGAGATGCTCTCAGCCAAATAGGAGCCGTTTTAACTACGACTCCTTTTCAACAACGGTCACTGGAGAGCAGTCGCCCAACCCACCATTGACCTGGACCACCAATAAACCTTTGACAAGTGAGCGGCTGCGAATAGTGAGACAATTGGTATCTGAGCAACTTGCAGCTGGTCACATCAAACCTTCTGTCAGTCCATAGAATACCCCATTTTTGTCATTCCAAAAACAAGTGGTAAGTGGCGCCTTTTGCATGATTTACGTAAAGTCAATGACCAAATGCAGGCTATGGGAGCCCTGCAACCGGGGATGCCTTCGCCTACTATGCTGCCGGATAGTTGGCACATACTTATTGTAGATTTAAAGGACTGGTTTTTTACTATTCCCTTGCATCCTCAAGATACACAGCGATTTGCCTTCTCAGTACCTGCAGTAAATAAAGCAGCACCTGCAGATCGCTATGAATGGACAGTCCTGCCACAAGGCATGAAAAACTCACCAACTTTGTGTCAGCTGTATGTGGCTTGGGCATTACAACCACTTAGGATAAGATGGCCTGACACCATAATTTATCATTACATGGATGATATTCTCTGTTGTCAGCAGGAACCCTTTACAGAGGAGTCTTTGAAACAGCTAACTGACACCTTATCAAGTAAAGGACTTGTCATTGCCCCAGAAAAAGTACAACAAACAGCACCCTGGAGATATCTTGGATGGTCCATATCAGATGCTAAGATTCGACCGCAGAAAACTGAGTTAGCAACTCAATTGCAAACACTAACCGATGTTCAAACGTTACTTGGGGACATCCAATGGGTGCGCAATTGTGTTGGTATCTCTAATACTGAAATTGCACCTTTGACTGAACTTTTGCGAGGTCAACATCCGGCTGATGTGGTTACCTTGACACCTGCACAACGGACTGCATTGCAACAAATCGTACAGAAGATACAAGTAGCTTGGTCCTGCAGACGTATTTTATCCATGTCAATTTCCTTGTTATTATGCAATGCTAGTGAATCACCTTATGCTGTTATTTGCCAGTGGCAAAAGAAAAAGGGGGAACTTCCTTCTCCCGATGCCACTGACAAATGCAACAATGATGACAATGTGTTTAGTATCCTGGAATGGGTATTTTTAAGTGTACAGCCAAAATCTAGTATTCAGACACGACCCGAAGCGGTAGGAGAACTGATCCGAAAAGGTAGGGGGAGAATTATCGAGATAAGTGGGCAAGAACCAGATGACATTAGTATACCTGTGAATGCCACAGATTTGGAATGGTGGCTGCAGAATTCAACACCTATACAGGAAGCCTTGTTGAGCTACAGTGGGAAGGTGCATTCACAGCAACCGAGAGGGAAGTTATGGCAGTTTCTGAAACGCAATCAATGGGTCAAGAAAACTAAAGTTCAAAACGAACCATTAGCTGATGGTATCACAGTGTACACTGACGCAGGGAAACGCTTGCGTCGAGCAGCTTGTGTCTGGCAGGAGAAAGGTCAATGGTGTCAACATATAATAGAAGGGCAAGCTCAAGACTCATTGCAGACACTAGAACTATCTGCGGTAGTCTGGGCCTTAGGTAACTGGTTGAATAATCCTCTAAATGTAGTAACAGACTCTCTATATGTGGTGGGTGTAGTGCCACGGCTAGAGGATGCCCTTCTCAGAGAAACAACGAATCCTAGGCTAGGGAAACTATTTATCCAGTTGAGGTCTACGCTCACGCAGTGAACTATGGCCTGTTGTGTTATTCACGTACGTAGTCATCAGTGGAATCTTGGATTAGGACAAGGTAATCGAATTGCTGATAGCCTAGTTAGTCTGGTGTGCCACGTACCCCCGCTGGATAAATTTCTGCAAGCTAGACAGAGCCATGATACCTTTCATCAGAATGCTAAGGGTTTAAAGAGACAATTTGATTTGACAGAAAATGAAGCTCGATCCATTGTCCAAGCCTGCCCTAGATGTGGGAATCATGGACCAGGTATAGGACAGGGAGTGAACCCAAAAGGTCTAAAAGCATTAGAGTTATGGGAAATGGATGTTACGCATGTTCCAGAATTCGGTCATCTGAAATATGTACATATAACCATTGACACCTTTTCAAAAATGATATGGGCTAGTGCATTGCCTGGTGAAAAAGCACCTCATGTCTGTAAACATCTACTTGCTTGTTTTGCAGTTTTAGGAGTGCCTGAGCAGATTAAAACAGATAACGGGCCTGCATATACTAGTCAGAAATTAAGGTCATTTCTATTGAAGTGGGGTGTTAAACATACAACAGGAATTCCACACTCACCAACAGGGCAAGGGCTCATAGAACGTACCCACCAGGTCGTAAAAGACTATTTGAACAAGCAAAAAGGAACAGAAACCGACGCACAGCAAAGATTACATTGGTTACTTTTTACATTGAATTATTTGTGTTTGATGAGCGATCGTGAAGAACCACCTGTGGTCATACATCACCAAAACCTTAAATTTAATAGTGCAACCACCATTCCTCATTTTAGGGTGATGTACAGAGATCCAGCCACGGGGATCTGGAAGGGGCCTGTTCCTGTTATTTTTAATGGTCGAGGTTACATGTGTGTTTCCACAGATAGTGGTCCAGTGTGGGTGCCCAGCCGAGCAGTGAAGCCTACGCTGGATTCGCAAGACCGAGCTAACAGCCAGAATGTTCAGAACTCTGCTTCTAGAGATAATGATCCCGATAACAACGAACCTCCACAACATTGATTATAGGGATAATATGTGGGTTACTTGGGCAAAACGGATAGGACAATCAGAATTTTGTTTAGCCATGGCCTCAGCGACAGACCTCTTTCGAACCTGTTTAATTGGTATTCCTTTTTTAGATCCTTCAGAGTTTGGTGCCTTTTCGGCATATAGCTGTGCCAATGACACAATCATTGCAAATTGCTCTGCTAAGCTAATTAAGGGATTAAATGTTACCTTGCCTTGGGACCCCCAAGAACTGCAGCTGTTGGGGTCCCAGGCAATAGGCAATCAGTCAGCTAATTGGACGCAGACACGTTTCGTGTTTGGTACCTCACAACAGCGAACAAACTCATACAAACAGTTTAATTGGGCAAATTGGATAAACGTGACCAGTAATGGTAATTATACTTACCAGGGTAAAGGCTCTTTTTGTGGCACCTCTAACAAGCAACAAGGATTAGGAGCATACGGAGCTGAAGCAAAAGGAGGAAGTAGCATTTGGAACAACGGTTCTGCTAAGGCTTTACCTGCCAATACGTTCCTCATTTGTGGGGACAGAGCCTGGCAGGGCATACCTGCAAATGTCATTGGTGGTCCTTGTTATCTAGGTAAACTAACCATGTTTGCACCATCTCTTAGTCAACTTAGGGATGTCATTATGTCTGCCGGCCGGAGTCGAACAAAACGTGCCTTATTAACCCCTAATTGTAATGATAATGTTGAACTTTTATCTGTAGCTGCTCGTGTTGCTTTAGCGGTTTTTGTGCCGGGTGCTGCTGCTGGTAATGCCTTGAATAATCTAGCACGTCTTGCTTGTTGGACAGAGAAACAAAGTAATATAACAACAAAGGTCTTAGGAGAATTATTGTTAGATCAAAAAGGTCTACGGCATGCTCTGTTACAAAATCGTGCTGCGATTGACTTCTTACTATTGGCACAAGGCCATGGGTGTGAAGATTTTGATGGCATGTGCTGTTTTAACCTAAGCGATCATAGTAAGTCAATCCATCAGTCAATTGCCTTGATGAAGAAGAACTTAGAAAAAATACAACAAGATACCAGTCCCTGGAACAAGTGGTTTGAACAATGGGGACTAACAGGATGGGTGAAAGATCTCTTTAAGGAAGGCTTGCGCTTATTAATGCTTCTGGCTGTAGGACTAATAATTATCATTATTATGGTAGGTATTGTGAAGCGCTTATTATCCAAATTAGCATCTAATGTTTTGCTTGTGCAAAAAGAAAAAGGGGGAATTGTGGAGGGATGGCTGAGTGAGAGAGGGCATGATTTAATCCCTTTCAACAGCCCCTGCTTCTAAGCGGATGTGGGTGGACCTATGACCGGAAGAGAAGGTGAAGCCCCTCCACCTGACAGATGATCCGTCCCAGTCACAGTAGCGATGCAGTATGTTTATAACGGTGTTCTTCCAATCACAGTGTGACATGTGTGTATGTTATTGTTTTCTGCCTATATATACTTTTGTTAGCTGCGCAATAAAGGAGAACGACCATTACTCATATTGAGATTCCATCGTTACTCCACGCCGGCTTCCCCTTCCGACAGGGAAGGACATGTGTATAGGAAGTAAAACTAGCCAGAAATATAGCTAAAGATTTAATGATGTGGAATTAGGTTGTTAGGAAAAAAATGTAGGCACTAATCAGAACCAATTAAATCTGTGCACCTGTATATTTGCAGTTTTTACTTGCTATGTTTAGATGGTATGCTTAAAGCATACAGCTTAGTGGATCGTTACAGTGATGTACTCTGTGATTCTGTGAGGAAATCAGGTGGTATGGCTAAAGCAACAGATAAAAAGGATTATTATGCAAGTATTTTTGTAGTATTTACTAGAATGGTCAATAGAAGTATCTGTGAAAATTGTTTCCATGCCAAGTCTTAGTAGTCAGGAACTTCTCTTTGATATCTAAATAAAATTGGCTTTTTCTTACTGTCAGCTTGTGCTTAATTAGTGTGTGCAATTTGACCACTAATCTAATCAGTTTAGCATGATCAGCAACTTTATTCCTGGCGCAAGGATATACATCTGAGACAGAATTTTTCCTAGCAAATTTTTCACCGAATAACCTGAAGTTCCATAAAGGTTAACGGACTTTATAGGTGCCATACATCAGTGAATCTCAGCTGTCCTGGAAGCTGTCACTGGCAGTTTTCAATGAAATAAACAGGTTTCAGAATTAGCAGTTGTAGACAAGGTAAATGAAAGTGAAGGATGGAAGACTGCAAATGTCCTTTAAAAATACATGTGTACTGGGTTTGGGTTTTGTTCAGATACTTTTGAGAACTTCCAGCATTTTTCACAGATCGCTTCATCTGCCTAGAAGCAAGCAGCCCTATCACACAGAGCTGTGATGTCACCTCTTAGACTCGTTTTTGTTACAGCCATCTGTGGCAATAATCATTACAGTCAAGGTTGTAAAACTTTCTGTTATACCAACTCTCTTCCACATGCTCATAACTTCCATTTTGAGCTGACATTTTCCACACCCGGTCTCTGTCCTTTTTAATGCACATTTTGAATGCAGTGCTCGTAGTAGTCACTGAGATGTGCATGATATAATTTTCCTTAAAATAAAATAAAAACATGACAGTAACTTAATCTTTGACATGACAGTCTTTGTATGAAGATGAAGACTAGTGGACAGGGGTCAAAACTGGAGCATGAAGGATTTCTGTGTTTGGACTGTGACAGCTTGGCAGAAGTCCATACAGGAGATGGGGAGTTACCCCTTGTCATCTTTGTGAAATGTTCAGCTAAAATAAAGCTTTTCTTGCTTTTCTTTGTCCTCCTTGTTTATAGTACACTGCAAAATGTGTGGAACACTCAGTGTCTCAAGCTCACAGCTTGACTTTTGGTTTGCTTAATTGCAACATCACTGTTAATATGGTTGTGGTGGGAGACAATAATAATAATAATAAAATATTCGAGATATTAAATCTTATAAGGCAAAATTATTTAGTTTCTCAATAGCACATATGCAAAACTGGGAAGGTGTTTTATGAATACCTCATTCTACTTAAAATGTGTAATTTGAAACACTAAATGGAGGCAGCTTACCCCACACAGCTGCCACCTTTATTGAAAGGGAAATACTGTCACAATGCTTTGTTGATGACTGTACTATAAATCTAATGTTCCTTTGTTGCGGAAGACCAGTCTCCTGATGCCGACCAGTATGATCTCCAGAAGCCGTTTATTATAGCTTTGCATACAGCTTTTATACTCTTCCAAGTCCCGTACACATGGTCACGTAGACTTTTCTAATTCGTACATACTACTGTCTATCCAGCAAGCATATAAGCCACTCATTGGTTATTTCATTATCATCATCTTACCCTACTTGCGGTTACTGCTTCTCTACTCTAGCAACTAAGCCTTTCCCCTTTAATAGCGTCCTGTACACTGGCTAAGCATTTCCCCTTTAAGAGCATTCCAACCCTATCAGAACCTGATGTCCTTGTTCTGCTAGGGATGTATCCACACTTTGTCTTTTCTTTCTGCTTTATATTAGTTATTCAGACAGCCAGACTCAACGTTTCCGTAGATAAAAACTATTGTTCCATGCATGTATATTTTGAAAATGGGATTTTGCATCGTAATTGTACTTTAAAATTATGCTGTTTGCAGGTTTAATTTGTATTCATTTTAAAGGTAAACCAGAAGAATCTGAAGAATTATCTGCTCACAAAAAGCATCCAATGAAATTACAAGAGTTCTCCTTTGAGCTCCATCCATCAGCTATTGAAACATGCAAGTGGATAAAGGGAAAAATATGTTTTGAGCAGGTTTTGTGTACTTATGTGAGAGAATTGTTAATATTGTACAAAAATCCCATTGGGGACATAGTCTCAAAGGTATTTGGTATATATGGTATTTTAGTATGGTTTCACCAAAAACTGGGGACAAATTAATTGGCAAGAAAACCCAAACCAAAACCAACCCTAACTTTGCCTTTCTGTATCTTAGAAGTGTTTTTAAAGCAATTATTTACATTATTTATTTTTTAATGTGAATTTTCTGTCTGCTCTTGCTACATCATCCTGTTAGATTCTGCTCCAAACAGTTTGGATTTAAATTATACTGCAGATCTAAGTTGCCATTGTACTGTTCTATTGTTGATGGCTGGATAACGGGTATAATAGATTATTCATTGTATGTGTGTACAGAAAAAAGAGTGGAAATGAGATAAGGGAATGGGTTGCTTGTAACTTCGCCCCCCCCCCTGCTCCCCCCCCTTTATGGTGTGACAAAATGATGGAGTGCAAGCTGTGCACAGATTTATGTTTCACTAGCTGAGTTGATCTTCATTAGAAATATGTTCTGATCCTTCCTAGGTGTCTTATTAGAAAGGATTTGCCTTAAATCCAGAAATCAAGAAATGAAACTCAAGGGAACTGACCTTCACTTGTTGAAGTGTCTAATGCAATTCTCACACGACACAGGGTAACAGATATAGTTGGTGAGATAGCTGAGCCACCAGTGTAGTTCAATGGTGGAAAGGTTAGCGTGAAATTGGGATATGCAAGCAAGGTACTTGAAAGGAAATGGAAGCATCGGTAACCGCCCATGAATATCTGGGGAAAGAAAGGGGGCATAAACCTTAATGACAAGAAAAACTACTTGAAGGATCATTTGAGAGCGAGTTTAGATGGATGTTCACAACTACTTTTGTAGGAAGGCTAGGAATTAAGAGGCTTCTTTTAACATTTCTGCAGATTCTATTACTAAAAAACTGTGACTCTTCATTTCTACTGCTGGACCTTGATAAAGGTTTTGGAAGGAACTGTCAGAATAGGGAATTATGGAAGAAAGGAAATTAAGTTTGTGATATGAACCCTTGGGTGCTGGATGTGTTGGTAAAACAAGGTGGCAGGTGAAGTGTCTGAAGAGCGATTAGGTTGTTGTTTGTAATGTATTTGTATTCTGTTAACTCACACTTAAGGGCTTCCGCTGGGTATCTGCTGGCAACCGGGAAAGATTCCTCTCTCTCCTTTTGATACATAACTTGGCTTATGAGGTTTATGTTAGAATTATCATTTGTTTGCTTACCTGTTTTTGTGTTTGTTTTTTTTTTTTCTCTTTCTAATGTATTAGAGCTGAAGCACAAATAGAAAATGAAAGTGGGATGCATCAGTGCATCCTGAGGCTGATTTCTGCCTTTGTTTGGTCTCCCTCTCACCAGGGAAAGACATGACGTCTTTCCTAGCACTTTTCAGGAGTTTTAGCAAGCAAATTCTTGGTGACTAAAAAAAATCTAATACTCCCATCTCCTGTGATGAAATGCTTTATAATGGGTAGTTAAAAGAGGCTACAACTGGTCTCTAATGGTCCGCTGTATTTCACTATGAGCTCTATAGTCATCAACTCTTTGCTTTTCAGTTCAGGGATCTAACTATATTACCCTTCCAAGCCATGCACCCATATTTTCATTCCAGGTCACTGAAGGAAAAAGGTGCTTGTTGTTCTATTATTACCAGGGCAAGAGTGTAACCACTGCACTCCTCCCAACCCTCCCCCCCCAAAAAAGGTAGAAAAGTACCAGCATTTAGACATTAGCAAAAAGGGTAGTCTGAACTAGACCAGGAAGACTTTTGTTTGCTCAGCCTTGTATCTTAAAATTCTTCATTCATGTAGATGACTTCTGTAGTTGTCAGCAGACTAACTCCCTGCACAAATAGAAAGCTGACATTTAGTACCAATTGTGTCAAGGTGTAAAATGTATTTTTGTCACAGATTCTTTCCTTGCTCTACAAAATATCCTATAGTCCCTTTGTAGCACAAATATGATCTAGATTCCAAAGGGCTGTGATAATTAGGCAGGAAGGATATTTCTTAGGGATTTTGAACTATTACATGAGTAACGGTGGTTTTTCTTGTTGTATGTTGGGGTTCATGAGTGATGTGGCTCAAGCATTACTGTGAATGCTGAATCCAGTCTTCCTGGGCACTCTTATTATCTTATGCTTCCTTAGTTCCCGTATATCCACCTTTTTGTGCAAGTTGAGTATGGGGATCCTTAATTCTGTATAACCTGGCAGACACTGTACAGGTGCCGTTATAAGCATAGGATATCTCAATCTAGAAGAATTGCCTCAATAGCAGAATTTTTCTTGCTAATGTTGAAAGACAATAAATTGCAAAGACAGTTGAAAAGCTGATGATCCTGGAGGCAATTACCTGAAAAAGCTAGAGAAAGAGAAAAGAGAGAATATATTTCTCAGGCACTGTGATTTTGCCACACTAGAGTCCAGAAAAGCAAACATTCTCCTAGCAGATATGTGTATCTACTTTGTATATGTAAAGTATGTATGTATATAATATGTCAAACAAGCCATTTACAATGGAACAGTGATGCTGAATTTTGTTTCCCATTGTAGCCCATAGGGAATGTATGCATGCATATGTGTATTGGAGCATTTTGTCTAGTAATGTTTTGCTTCACATATATGGTCTCTGTTCAGGCGAAGAAGTATTTTAAAGAGCAAGGTTTGCCCAGTCTCATGGGCTGACCTTAAGTCTCACTAGTTTGAAGCCTATCTTTCATGTTCAATAGATGCTGTGCCTGCATTGAACGTACAAAGTATATTATGCATCACCTGCTTCATGTGCCTGATATATTTGACAAATTCCATGGTTAATTACATCTAACAAATGAAAACGGAAAAGACTATAGGTTTTTCTGTTAATGGACTTCATGCTTATTCTGCTATTAAAATATATTCTCCAGGACAAGCAGTCTACTTCCATACTGCCCCCACCCCTCTCAAAATTACTTGATTTCCTTGAATGTGTGCTATTAAATATCTCCATCAAAACTGTTAAAATCCACTCATCACATATATAGCTTGAGCAAAGCTCAGCAATTCACCAATAATAAGTCTGAGGTGATGTTAATTTTCTTCCCTTTATTGTTGGCAATAAAGGGAAATTGTCTTCATTCTAGATTCCTTATTTAAATAAGGGTATGCTAGCTGTCATGTCATGTCTTTGAGTTTATTTCTCATCAGAGTAAAAGACAGAAATTACAGGCCCTATGATGTACACCGAAGGATAATTTAGGGCCTATCAGCAATCTCATTGAAGCTGATGAACATTTGCTGTTGACTTCAGTGCAAGTAAGATAAGGGGACCTGTGTAATTTTTAGTCAGATTCTTAATGCATGCATTTCCTTTCACCTCTCTTGGTGCAATTACATTGATCCAGACATTAGATTGCGGCATGCTCTCCTTTATTAATGAGTAGCTGACCTCAGCAAAGATTTTTAGCCCATTTTGGCTTCAAAAATGCTATTTTATACAGCCTGTAATATGTCTGCAGTATCTTGTTCTACGAATGTTCTGGATTATTAGAGAAATCTGTAATAGCGACCTTTGTGCCCTGTGGTTCTCATCTGCTTAATACTATTGAATCTGGAAGGAGACAGGACTGTTATAAATTTAGAATTTGAAACCATGTCTCTATTTTTTTAACAAAATAGACTCATTCATCATTCCTCGATCTTGGACATAATTAATAGTTATGATAGTCTTATTTATTTAGATATTATTATTACAGTTCTTTAGATATAATGCCCCAAACACACCTTTCTATCTTGACTTGGTAATTCTTAGTGTTGTGCTATTACTCTTACTAGGTTTATAAAATAACCCTGTAAGAACATGGGGAAGTTGCATATAGTGGCTATCAAGTATATAATTTTCTTCAAGCACCCATGTATTTTAAAGCAGATTTTGTTCAAGGGGGAAACTTCAAATTGTTCTTCATATTTAAGTGCCATGTGGAAAGGTTTGCTTTGGGTTATTGTTCCATTTTTCAGGATATTAATTTAAAGCTTTTATTAGGTTGACTAATGACAAGTATCTGCATGAGACTTGATTCTTGGTCTTGATAAGAGAGTTGGTTTAATTTCTGAAGCCTTAATTTAAAGTATTATCAGACTTCAATTGAATGAAGCCTATGCATAAGAATGTCTGAATAATGTCCAACACCTTAAGACAGAGGAGCAAGAACACAAGCAAAGGCTGGATTATTCATGTCCCTGTTTAAAACAAAGGCCTGGGCAGCCTCATCAAAGGCCTTAATAGAAGCACTTTGATAAAATGCTCCCATTAAAATCTCTGTGGCCTAGAATCTTGTTCTAGTATTCAAGTTCTAGTGGAACGGATTAAAATTCATGTTCTAGTGAAACAGATTAAAATTCTCTTCCTTAAAATATTCTTTTTAGGTAGTTAGTAAACACTTTTGTGTTCAAGTCGTATGAAGATCCAGGAATTATAGTGCATATAATCAAGTGTTTTATTGCATACCTCTTGAAACTGATCATAGTAGAGCATTTGCAGTTTTGACTAGAAAAAGAGTGAATTCATAGATTAAGTTTACAAGCATCTGTAACATGACGCTCTTGGACAGAAACAAATCAATCTACCTGTTGCAAGATATTCACCAAATGGTAATTTAATTTTTTTTTTCCTCCACTTACTCATGTTTAAATTAAACACAGTAGTTGAAAAGATTGGATAATGTTATAATTTTAGTGTTATTCCTGACCTTCCACACTTATTAAGATAGGACCAGTGACTCAGTTTTTAATGAGCACTTTGCAGGAGCGGTACTTTTGGAATTAACAACTTGGAGGACCTGTAAAGAGTAGCGCAGGATAGACAGGACTGTGTTCATGTCCAAATTAATGTAGAATCACAGAATGGCAAGGGTTGGAAGGGACCTTGGGAGATCATCTAGTCCAACCCTCCTGCTAAAGCAGGTTCACCTAGAGCATGTTGCACAGGACTTCGTCCAGGCAGGCTTTGAATATCTCCAGAGACGGAGACTCCACAACCTCCTTGGGCAGCCTGTTCCAGTGCTCTGTCACCCTCGAAGCAAAGAAGATTTTGCTCATATTCAACTGAAACCTCTTATGTTTCAGTTTGTGCCCATTGACCTTTGTCCTGTTGCTGGGCAGCACTGAGAAGAGTCTGGCTCCGTCCTCGTGACATCGACCCTTGAGATATTTGTATGTGTTGATAAGATCCGCTCTCAGTCTTTTCTTCTTCAGGCTCATCTTTCCTGAACCGGGAAGCCCAGAACCGGACACAGTACTCCATGTCGGGTCTCACCAGGGCAGAGTAGAGGGGGAGGAGAACCTCCCTCAACCTGCTGGCCACACTCCTCTTAATGCACCCCAGGATACCCTTGGCCTTCTTGGCAACAAGGGCACACTGCTGGTTCATGGTCAGCTTGTCATCCACCAGGACTCCCAGGTCCCTCTTGGCAGAGCTGCTTTCCAGCAGGTCAGCCCCCAGCCTGTACTGGTGCATGGGGTTCAACTTCCCCAGGTGCAGCACTCGACACTTGCCCTTGTTGAACTTCATCAGGTTCCTCTCCGCCCAACTCTCCAGCCTGTCCAGGTCCTGCTGAATGGCAACACAGCCTTCTGGTGTATCAGCCACTCCTCCCAGTTTTGTGTCATCAGCGAACTTGCTGAGGGTACACTCTGTCCCCTTGTCCAGGTTATTGATGAACACGTTGAACAAGACTGGGCTGAGTACTGAGCCCTGGGGAACCCCACAAGCTACAGGCCTCCAACTAGACTCTGCCCTGCCGATCAGAACCCTCTGAGCTCTGCCATTCAGCCAGTTCCCAATCCACCTCACTGTCCACTCATCCAACCCACACTTCTTGAGCTTCCCTGTGAGGATATTATGGGAGACAGTGTCAAAGGCCTTGCTGAAGTCAAGGTAGACAACATCCACTCCTCTCCCCTCATCTACCTAGCCAGTCATGCCATCATAGAAGGCTATCAGATTGGTCAGGCATGATTTCCCCTTGGTGAATCCATGCCAGTTATTCCTGATGATCTTCTTTTCCTCTACTTGCTTGGAGAGGACATCCAGAATGAGTTGTTCCATCACCTTTCCGGGGACGGAGGTGAGACTAGCTGGCCTGTAGTTCCCTGGGTCCTCCTTCTTGCCCTTTTTGAAGACTGGAGTGACATTGGCTATCCTGCAGTCCTCAGGCACCTCTCCTGTTCTCCAGGACTTTTCATAGATGTTGGGTACAAGCAGAAGAAATGGTACAAACAAAAAATGGTACAAGCAGAAACCAAATTCAAATTGCAGTTAAATGGAGTTAATTGAAAGTGGTTATTTGTGTGCCAGATGTCACACTGAACACTTGGAAGCTATGATAGATGTAAGCCACATAGTAAATATGGTTAAAAAAAGTAGGATGCATGTCTGCTAGCTGACATATTTCTTTCAGGGGGAGCTCTGTATTGCGGAATTTCTTTTTCAGGTGTCATTCTGTTAAGTTGGGAAAAGCTGGGTTTGAGGGGTGCATTTGGAAGATGTTCTCAATTTGAACATGTTGGTTCCCCTGTGAGTTATGTGGCTTTCTCAAATTTTTAGTTTCACTTGTGATATGTTGGAAGACAGTATACGACCAGGTTCATCAGCATCTGGCACAGATGCCAAAAATAGATGAACTTGTATTTTAAGAGGAATATAGCTCACCCAACACATTTTTCTCTCATCTGTACTGTGAATGCAAATTATGTCGTGCCTCTGTGCACTCATTCTGTGAAATGTGAGAAACAGCAGGAACCATGTGCCAGTTCCTGCCGTGCTCTAGACTTGGTGGAACTTGGGAGCCCCTCTCTGTCGTAGAGGCACAGCAATGATAACTGACAGTATCTTGCTTCTCCTTGCTTCTTCAGCCCTGCTGAATTTCTACCAATGTAAAAATCTCTAAACTGAAAAAATAATATGATCTGGCACAGCGTGCTGATTTATTGCTGATCCCTGTTTTGGAAGCGCGAATTGTTTCCTGGGTTAATGGTATCTTTCTCTCCATTTGGTCCCCACTTTAAGCACTTCTATATCTTCTCTACTGTCATAGTGGTTTTCATTAATAAGGATAAGGACTTGGATCTGCTGTATACTGTCTAAAATATCTCCTGGAGATCACTTTATATTAATATAAAATGTAGTTAAACAGCTGTGTTGAAGCTTGTTCTTACTGCCACACATTAACATTTCCCAGCCTCCTTCCTCATGTGGAAAAGTAGTCATTTTTTGTTTGGAGTTTCTACATTCCAAATGTTTACTTAGCATAAAACTCACTCATGTGAAGGATTGCTTGGGTGTGACAGATGGCATATTCTACATGATGTAAAAATTTGTGAGCAGAATTAATTTTTTTAAACATCCTTTTTCTCTATTAAGTGATTGGCAGATTATTGGTCCGGTATTTTTTTTTCAGAATTTTGATGGTTATAACACAGTTCTTTGTATTTATTTTCGTTCTTCTCTGAAATATTAATGCTTGCCACCTTGTGGGTTTTTTTTCCCCAATATTGAGTGCAGTTCTGTTTGGATCTTTTTTTTTATTTAGCTTGTGGACAGTCTGAAGAATTTTTCACACTGTATCTAGCTTCTGCCCCAAATTAAACACACTAGGCCAGAGAAAGTCAGAGCAAGTCAATCTGAAGTTGTAGTAAGTGCTATAATAGAAACAAGCAGCAATTCTGAGGGATACGACAGGGTTGATTAGTCCACTCACCTGTGAAATACAGGACAAGCTATGCCTATTCATGTCAAATGATTGCCTGATTTGTTCCTAAATATGCCAGCAATGGAGATTTCGCACTGTTTGAAGGAAATAGATTCCATTGCTTTGCTAGTCTTACCATTAGAAAGATTTTCCTGCTTACAAAAATAAAACTTTCTTGCTGAAACTTGAAGTCTGTTGCTGCTTTTCTATAATGGGTAAGAAATAAAGTTTATTTCTTTTTTTTTTCTTTAAAGCCATTTTTTATGTACTCAATGCACATTATTTATAGACTGCAACAGCAAAAGGCTTGATGGTCATTCCATGCTAAGTGGATTTATGCAGCATTCAGACAAGATGTTATAGTAATGGCATGTGAAAATTGATCAATTCAGACTTATAACCAAGTTCTTGTTTTAGACCTTCACAGTGCCAAGACTATTTATTAAGTATGTATATGTGCAGTAGCAGTAATATCATTTGTTAGACCAACAAAAGTGGTTGACAGGAAATAGTCAAGAGTTGTGGTTCCACAAACTTTCTTCAGATTTGAAATAAAAGCTGCAAATTTCAAAGCTAAATGAAAAATGAGAAAACTGTTTTTAGTCTGACTGGTTAATATATCTAGCTAAAGTACCTGAGAGAAGAAGATATTGCTACCCATGGAGCAGAAGGATGACCTTGGTGGGGAGAAGTGTTTCAAGGTAATTTCCTTCTCTAATAGGAAAGAGAAGAAAAGGTAATTTATTGCTTGTGGAAAATGAAAAAGCTACCGTGAAAAAGAGATGGTTTAATGGATTACAGTGTGATTAAACTCATCACACACATGCTGAGCTTTAATTTAACTTTTAAGTTTATTTTTTTATATTATACCTGAAGGAGGAGCCAGGTGAGAGACAGTTATATTTTTCTAAATAAACCAGTTAGTCTAAGCAGATAAGACAGACAAACTTAGAGACTAGAAGTAAAATTTATTACATTATCACAGCTATAGTAGCACTACTTTATTTATTTATGCCCTCCTGCAAAACTTTATATGCAGTAGTGTAGGCTCTTCCCTCACATCAGCTGATGTCCACCATATACTTCCATGAAGTGCAAGCCTGTTTGAAGGTACTGATTTGTGCTGTTACTCTGTGACAGCTGGCTGCACACACATGATCCTGTGAAGCACTAAGTATATTTCAGTGTCTTATTTATAGCTGCTCTGTTGTTAAACTGTGGCTTGACAAACCTCAATAAATAATCATGAGCATTCAATGATATTGGAGCTCCACCATTAGATTCTTAAACAGACATATATATATGTCATACTTTATAATAAGGTGTTATTTTATTGTGTTAATTTGTGATTAGGCAATATTAATAATAAATAATATCTCCTCATAGGGTGCACAGGTCATTAGTTACATAAGTCATGGCTGTAGCTTATTCTCATAAATTACTAACTCCTGCAGCCATTTTTTTAAATGTATATGCAACATGGTATTTATGACAATAACAAGATTTTAAACATCTGTTAATCATCTACTAACTATTTATAAATGAACCTTTAATCTAAAGGAGGCCTGATAAATCATTCTTCAATATTTTGTTCTTTATATCATTATCATTTCTTATTTTTCTGTAAAATACCTTCTGCTGAATGGTTGTAGGGAAGTGTTGAATGATTTGCCTCAGCTTTGTGGGCCTATTGCAAACTTGGGAATACAATGACTTAGATCACTCTTTGGGGAGTGTTTTCCTTTTATTTTCATTGTTCTTTTTTCTAACTCAACTAGTTTTTATTGGCTATGGAATATATTTCTATAATTGAAATGCCTTTAAAGAAGATTTTTTTTTACTCAGGGAAAATATTTCAATTTAAAATAGAGATAAAATACAAGCTTTTATTGTTAATATTCAAAGCAGACTGCTGTAAAAATAATAATAAATCCTACCTATCTGAATTACTTATGCTAAGGTTACACTGTATCTTTTACTACTGTATTACAAAGATATCCTACCTTAGACTTAAATCTGTCTTTTGCCAGCTGAGATTAATTTGTGACGGTATCGTATTTCACTGAATGTCATGCTTTGTACGAGTTTGTTCACTAAAAGAAGTCATGATACACACACCTAAACAATTTAGTATTGTGTTGCTCAGCTTTGGCTCTTGATTGAGACCAAACAATGTGCAAATGCTCCATTTGGAGCAAAGCTCAGCTACTTCAACTTAGGTAAAATATAATAGTTTGTTTTCCTGAACAACTTATCACTGTAAAAACAAAAGCATTACTGCTTTGAATATTGCTCCAAATGTTCTTAACAGATACACTGGTGACAAAGGCCCATCCCAAAGGAAACTTACAAGATGTAGTTCTCTCACTTGTTTGGAGGACTGTTGATATCCACAGTTTTCTTCATACAGCTGCCAACCTCCTTTTGAACCTCATCTACCCACTTGTAAGTGAAATGGAAAATGTTTTAACCAGAAGTACATTTCCTCAGCTAAGGTTGTTTCCCTTGCAGTAATCAGATCACCTGATTCTATTCTATTATTCTTCCCTGAATTGTTGCATATAGAGTTTGTTTAATCTACCTAGGCACTAGGTCAGCCTCCAAGAAATAAAGGAAAAAAGAAAAAGCTACTGCTGTAAACTGAGAATCAAAACTAAAACATTAGCTAGCTTAAAGTAAGAGTTAAGATTTGCTTGTGGTATATATCAAGTATTTAAATGTGATGATTCTCTGGAATTAGTTATTTTCTCCTCTGTTATTGTAGGATCACGTAGACTAGCCTAGCAATGCATTTTGGGATCCTATTTGTGGTGTAAGTCCAGGGACTTCTACAAAATTAAATGTACTTTATTTTTTTCAAATAATGTTGTTTTTTGAGACTATTGACTATCTATGTCTGTTGAATATCCATTCATAGTGGATATTAGTGGGAAAGGGGATGCTTACAGCTAGAGAGAATGGCAAGGGAGAAGCAGAGAGAGACAGATTCAGCATGGAAATTGCTGGGATGCTGCCTTTCAGGGAAATACTTGTATTTCTGGGAAAAGACAGACAAATGTGTGCAGTCTATCTCTTCAAGCTAAGTTCTTGGGAGTAAATATCACTGTAAAGCCAAGGAGCTATGGCAGAGATAATAAACAGTCACTGACTGTGTCTGACTTCTGTACTGAGTAGCAATGCCATTGATTTTTAAGGTGGAAAAGACCATTATACTGGTGATAGAACTCAGGGAGGCGGGATATGTGTGTGAAGTGTGATTGTGTGGGTGTTGTCTTAGTGTCATGTGGGCATTTGCAACATGGCAAGATTTGGCAGAGGCTAGGAAGAAATGGTGTTGAACTACACCTGTGTTTCATATAGTGGTAATGTTGGGCTAACTATCAGCTGCACTGATTTTGGGGAGACTTAAAATTAGAATTTGGTGAAGATGTGCTAGCACAGTCCTAAAGCCAGAGAAGCTACCTTTTGTACATGCTAAGACCTGATTGGAAAATTCTGTGTAGAAGAATGGCCTGACATGTAGCTGAAATACAGTAATGAGGTAAATAAACTAGTATTAGTAATGAAATAAAATGTGAAAAGACTGTTCTAATCTTTCTCTTTTCCTGAAACTGAAGACATAACATAAGGCACTCAGTAATGTAAAAAAACGGTTGCGGTTCTTCAAGGAAGTTTGGTGTTAATTTTATTCCTTTAAGTCTCTGAAGTTAAACTGTTACTAATATTTTAGGTGATAAAATATTAAATCTTAGTAATCCTAAAATGGAATATGCACACATAAAAGAAACCATTTTGTTGTTATTTATAACATTTTACACCATTCTGGGACTGGTTTTCACCCAAATGGTCAAAAAATTTCATATCTTTATGGTTGCTGAGCACTGTTCTACATGTAGGTCCTAATCCCAAATCTGCTAATGTCCATAAATTCATGTGAACCAGGATACTGTATGTTTGAGAAATGGTATAATACTTTTAGCCGTGTTCAAGAGGATGCAGAGTTGTACTCGGCACAGTGCAGAACAGAGCTAATGAAGTAAAAATACAGTTCCTGCCCTGGAGTCTGCTTCTCTAGTGTTAGTTCAGAGATCACTATTTGGCATAGTATAGAGATGCTTCCAGTTCAGCAAGCTGAAGTCCCACTTAATCTTAGCATGTGAAATGAAAGCACTTGTTTCAGTGCTCAATTATTTCAACACTAAACTGAACACAGTAGCTTTCTGCTTAAGGACTCTGAGCTGAGGCCCTACTCTGTTTTGAAGGTCCTGCTTATAGATTACCTTAAGTGAAACGTATTCAGTCTAGGAGTACTGTTCTGAACTTTTGGGAAATCCCTCTGCTGGTATATTGCTATAGTTTGCATCACCAAATAATCTGATTAGTATATAACGTACCATGTGCATGATGTATATTTTAATGTACTGTATTTTTAGAGCATAATGTATATACATCACTGGATTTATGTATACTCTACTATGATATATTCATTTCTGAATAGCAGTATGTGAAGTATGTTCCCAGCAGACCCTGCATAAACTCTGAGCTGAAGAGTGGCCATAGGGAAAAAAGCTGAGGTATAATATCAATGTGCTTATGTTCAGACATTTAGCTGATGAGTGATGAGAGATTTAAAGGCTTTTTGTATTCTTCTGCTGCAAGATCAGGGAGGTGGAGAGGGAGGGAAGTACAGGCAATCCAAGTGTATGTTGCCCTAATCTCTGGAGAGCAGGGGAACCTACTAGTAGTAAAGCTCAACTAGGAAAGATTCAGGTTCATTTGCTAGACTGGCTGTTTTCTTGAGGTGTTCATAAAAAAAGTCACTCTGCCACTTTGTGCTCATATCCATCTGTGGATAATAAGGATGCTGCTAACCCTGAGCTGTTGAAGATTGCTGAATGAACAGGTGACACACTGATGAGTCACTCCCTGAAGCAGAGAGAACAGATCTGATCAAGTTTGGCATTGCAAAGACTATTTTATCAAAGATCCTCTCTCCAGAAAACACATCAGAGAACATTTCTGTCTACCAATGCTGAACTACTTTTTTTTTGCACCTGTTAAATATTAACAGACTGATTTATCCCTAGGTTGCCTCACTGCTCTTTATGCAGACATGAAGGTAATGGTACTTTGGAATAGAAAGCTATGTATTCCTCTGTCAGCTTTTTGCTAACAGTGTTGCAGTAAAATGAATGACTTCTGCTCCCTGTTCCAGAAAGGTCATGAAAACTAATAGTTTTTCTTTACTGAGCTGATTTGATCTGCATTGTATGTGCTCTTTTGAGGAAGCTTGGTCAGGCTGAACAGTATGACAGGGTAGCAAGTACTTTTACATTGAAATCACCATCTCTGTTATAATAAAAAAAGACTTTGTCATGATGACAATGACCAGCAGCTCTGCTGGTTTTCACTGTCATTTCCAGCCTTCTTTCTCTTTGTAACTCTTGACTATAAATCATATTCAGTGCTCACTATACACAGCACACATCAGGACATATAAACTGCTGATTATTAAACTGTTTTCCCCAGTCCCATTCTGCATGAAAAGCCACTGTCTGCTGCCTCTGGTTTAGTAAAACATTTTCCCGAGAACAGGAAATTATTCCTTCTTTTGTACAGAGAGAAGATGAGATTACTTTGTCATATTCATGTAATACTGTATTCATCTGGGATGTTCTATAGCTCATTGAACTTTGTGTAGCACAATAATATTTGATGCAAAGAAAATCAATCAGGTTCAAACTATTAATCTAAGGTAGTGATAAGAATGGAGAAGGGAATTTCCTGCATCATATAAGGTAGTGCTGTGTGATTATTTTTGTTGTTATTTGTTTATTTGTTTCTTCCAGGTCCTCATTACAAGTTCTACAGTGGTAGTCCTGGCTTCCTCCTATTCAATATCCTTCCAGTAACAGCTTTTCAACTATGGAGTGATAAAATGTAGATACTGGACAGAAAGTTGGTTGTAAACTGTATGAGCTATTCTGGTTTTCCACACTGTTCTTTATATTCTTGTACTTCCATTTTTTGTTCTTCCCTACCCTACTCTTCATTGCAAGCTTTTCCTCTTGCTTTGCTCCATCAGGAGTCTTCACCTGCATAAAATCACTGCCTCATACATACTTTCCATACAGAATCTTGATTGTATTTTATGAGAAAATTGGCAGAATTCAGCATGACTCACCACTTACAGTAGCTTCTACAATTTTCTCATTTTTCCTCTATTTGCCCTTTTTTCCTCTCTGATCTCTTCCTTTAGCTTTCCTTCAACCTCCTTTTCCTTGGTTGTCTTAACTCACAACCATGAAATCTGCTCTACTACATCTTTACTCTCAAAACAGAATAAAAATGTTTGTGCTTACATGCGTTATTTAATTTTATTTTTTAAGTTCTGTCTTAGATGGCCCCAAGTGTTGTTAAATGATTTTAAGTTGTTCTAGTTGAAGCTGCAACACATCCTGTTTTCACCTGTGACTTGTCAGGAAGCTGTAGTAAACATTACTTGTGTCTATGAAAATTTTCCTTCATGATGCTTTTCTGGCACTTACCTTTTTATAGGATGGAGCTAAACGGGAGTTTTCTTTCCAGGATTTGGGACTTAGTCCATGAGCTTTGTCTTCAGTCCTTTGCTCATCCTCTACAGCTATTCTCAAAGCAGTCTCCTCTGCCAACCCAAATTAAACTGCAAACTTGTAAGCTGCTTACAAATCATAGTTCAGCCCAGGTAAAATTCTTAGCAGGTTCTTGCTTTTTCATTTTGTGCAACATCCTTGTTTCCAGGCTTGACATTCTTCTTGTATTTATGTGCCACAGTGTATTCTGTGACTGTGGTTTTCACTGTGTTGCCATTTAATCTGCTGTTCCAGAGTCTACACTTTTTTTGTCATACTAAGTATGTGGAACTTGCCTTTACTTTCAAGACTTGGGAATTAGATCAGTAGCTCCCTATATCATATGTAAGTATTCGGATGTCAGGTTCCACCTTCAGTCTCTCGTTCATTATTCATATCTTTTACTTTCTCTCATGTTGAGCTTACTTGTTATGAATATCTTCTTTACCCACATTGAAGGAGTTTGACTTGAATATCTTTAGAGGCATGCGGTATATAAAAGGAAGGTTAGACCTATTCTCCTTGAGTGGTATTAGGTATCCTGTCTGTATAATCTGGAAGTCACACTATCCCTATTCTTATACATAATTTCTTACATAAAAACATCAGAGTATAATAAGACGACATGCTAATTAGATGATTTATTGCTTTCTCTACCCTGCTAATGGATGGGTTAACTGAGCAGATAACAGATATCAGATTCTAAACTGATAGAAGGAAGTAGAAGTTTTTCCAGTTGGTTAAATACCCTTACTAAAATTATACAGTTTGTGGTACCCATGGAAATAGAACCAGAAATACTCAACTTCTGGTCCAGTTATTCAGTGAGATATTACTCAAATGAAAAATTGTCATGAATAAATAATGTGACTCAAATGGACCTGATGAATTCTTGCAATGAGTTTTGCTCTGTATGTACAATGCTGTTTCCTAGATAGTCTAGATACTTTGTTCTTTTCCCCATTTCCTTTAGAACTGCATTTCTAATGTCTTCCTTAAAACATAGGGATTTTTTTCTTTGCTGTGTAACTTCACAAATTTGAAGAGCTGGACATCAAGTATGACTCATGCTTAATACATTTGTGAAAATTTATCCTCTGTTGGTATGTGGGGGTGTTTTGGGTTTTTTTGGTTTGGGGTTTTTTTTTTTTTTTGGGGGGGGGGGGGGGGTGGAGTGGGTGCTGGCCTGTTGGTAATATGTGCAGGATATCAAGGCTGTGTATTTAAAAAAATAAGGTGTTTTTCCTTAACATGGATAGACTACCTCTTTCTCTGTCTCCCTGAGCCTCCCTACCGTTACTGGCATTTTGACCCTGAGAATGTAACTTTGCCATTTACAAAACCTCTTTACTACAGTCAATCCCTCCTCTTAAGCAGCATCAATTAGAGCAGGTTGTCTAGGGCTGTGTCCAGTCTGGTTTTGACTATCTCAGAAGATGGAGATACCACAACCTCTCTGGGCAACTTGTTCCAACATTAAAGTACCCTCAGAGTAAAAACCATCTTTTTCCTTCTTGCATATGAATAGAACTTTCTGTATTTCAATTTTTGCCGATTACCTCTTGTCCTGTCTCTGAGAAGAGTTTGTCTCCATTGTCTTTACTTTCTCAAATCAGATATCTACACACAAGTTAGGATGCCCCTGAGTCTTCTCTTCAGGTTGAACGGTCCCTGTTCTCTCAGTCTCTGATGATATATCAGGTGCTTTGGTCCGTTTTTGTTGCCTTACACTTCATGTTGGTCAGACCTACTGATGCTCAAATTTTACTTATCTGGACAGTTATTAACAGTGGTAGGAATACTTGTGTGTTAAAAAATTTTGTCTCTGATTTTGGTAGTCTGAATGGGGCAGAAGGTACAGTCTAGTACATATTTGAAGGGAAATACTGAATTGGAACTTTCTCGTCCCTCAGTCCAAATCATTTAAAAGCAGTTCTACTTTGAATTTCTGTGCCCTTCTAACATGTTGATCTGCATTGCACTAGACCACATCAGTTATGCTGATGCTAGACTGCAGTTGTCTGCACAGAAATGTTTTAAAGGGGAAGAAGAACAAGGTTTTAATGTGCTTATCCTGATAACTGACCTCGGTATAGCTCTTGCTGTTTAATGATGTCTCTGTGTCTTATCACAATCCTAACCAAGAAGCCAGGTCAAGTCTCATCTGCTTTTTGCAGTTTTTAATCTTACCTTTTATCGGTTTTTTTCAGTCATACATTCATAGAATCATTTTGTTGGAAAAGACCTTTAAGAACATCGAGTCCAACTGTAGTAGTCCACTACTAAACCATGTCCCTAAGCACCTCGTCTACCTGTCTTTTAAATACCTCCAGGGAAGGGGACTCAACCACTTCCCTGGGCAGCCTATTCCAGTGCCTGATAACCCTTTCAGCAAAGAAATTTTTCCTAATATCTAACCTAAACCTCCTGTAGTGCAACTTGAGGCCATTTCCTCTCATCCTATTGCTTGTTACTTGGGAGAAGAGACGGACACCCACCTCACTACACCCTCTTGTCAGGCAGTTGTAGAGGGTGATAAGGTCTCCTCTCAGCCTCCTCTTCTCCAGGCTGAACACCCCTAGTGCCCTCAGCTTCTCCTCATGGGACGTGTGCTCCAGACCCTTCACCAGCTTCGTTGCCCTTCTCTGGACACGCTCCAGTGCCTCAATTTCCTTCTTATAGCGAGGGGCACAAAACTGAACACAGTATTCAAGGTGCGGCCTCACCAATGCCAAGTACAGGGGTGTTGGTTCTTGTATCAACATTAGGGTTACCCAAAGGATCACGCAGACACCCTGCCGTCTGCGGGTCAAGGAAACACAGCATATAGAGTATGGATGTTCCAAGTGACGCAGTTTATTTTCTAACCCTAAAATTTATAGCAGAGCCACATTCCAGTCCTGCCAGTCACTGTGTGGTCATGGTGATGCCCTCTTGCTCCTCCTCTTCGTAACCTTGCGGTTACTGCCCACTCAGCTTCTGCACTTCTTGCATTCCACATTTCCCCCTCCCTAAGCTCTATTTTATTTTGTGTTACAAGTTACTATACAAAGATTATCTAATGCATTTTTTAGAAGCAATTCTTATAACAATTGCGCTACAGCTCGTAACAATAGTGTTAGTACACATGCAATAACAAAAACAAAGCATTAATATAACAATATCTGCAATCAAAATTGCCTACAACCTAAATCACAGATTAGTTTTGTAACTCTGGACAAACCCATTTCATGGGAACCCATCGTACCTCTCCATCTTTCTCTACAAAGGCCTAACCTCTCCCTAAGCAAACAAGATGGAACCCTTTCTCCCACTGCCTGGTGTCCACTCCCCACACTCGCACTGGCGGCTTGATCCACCTCTGTAACTCTTCCGGTGTCAACTGCCAATGTAATTGTGATGCCACCTGTCCTTGTGCCCCTCTGGCCAAATGGTTTAATACATACAGTGACTTTGCTAATACCTCATGCTGCTGGTTCACTGGGAACCCTAGTTCCCCCTCCCTATGCCGATCTAATTGTTGCTTCAAAGTACGGTGAGCCCGCTCGATGATAGCTTGACCAGTACTGTTATGTGGAATTCCATGCTTCAACTGGATATGCCACTGCTCAGAAAAGGTCCATATTCGCTGCGCAATATAATTTGGGGGGAGGGGAGGGGGTTGGTTTTGGTTTTTTTTTTGTATCAAGTAAGCCCTTCAAAACTTGGTGTGTCTGCTCAATGACAGAGGTGGATGATTTGTTTGAATCATAATGCAAATATTGCCTGCACAATCTGTTTTCCCCCTAGCTTATATACTGAGCAGGACATCTTATGGTTTGGAATAGCCCTTTGGTCAATTTGGGTCAGCTGTCCTGGCTGTGTCCCCTCCCAAATTCTTGTGCACCTGGCAGAGCTGAGAGCTGAGAAGTTCTTGGCCAGTCTAAGCACTGCCCAGTAGCAACCAAAACATCAGTGAGTTATCAACATTCTTCTAGTACTAAACCCAAACCACAGCACTGTACCGGCTACTAGGAAGAAAATTAACTCTGTCCCAGCTGAAACCAGGACAGTATCCACCCCTTATTCTATCCTTTAATATATTACACAGATATCATTCCCTTAGTCTATGGACCGCCCTTGTAAAATGTTCAGAAATGTCTACAAAATGTCCATGGAGTTAATTTAGTCCATGACTTCGGGCTCTATCTCTTATGCTGGTCACTCAGGACAGGAGAAGTGGTGTGTTGCATGGAGTAACTGGGCACCAAAGCCAGCTCAGGTCAGGTCACTGCTGCACTTGCACTGCTTCTTGTAAGGCTTGTCCTCCGTTGGTTCAGGTGGTTCTTGCTATAGTAATTCCTATAACATGCAAAAATAATGGGTTGCAACAATTTAAAGGTATATTCATTACAATCTCCACCCCTGGTCTCTTTGGATCAGACCTTAGGGTTTAGCATTGCTATGAACTCCTCCTCTTGCCCCTGCTTGGGCTTGGACTTATCCACAGCCTGTCCAGCACAGCAGCACAGAAACAGCAGCGATGCCCTGGCCATCTGCCAGCCCAGGCACATCACCATGGCGGTTATCAAAATGTTCCCAGGCACAGCACAGTGAAATGATAAGCAGTACAGTGGTACAGCAAGCAGCAAAAGCAAAAAGCAGCAACTAACGAGCACTGGACTCTAATATACAGTAAGGCAAGCAAGCCCCATCGCAAGCACAGGAGCCTGCCAATTAATAGCTAAACAGCAATAACAGCTATAAATTCAATCTAGCACATTCCAATCAAACCTGTTGTTATCTCAAACACTTCGAGTCCCATATCATTGCTGAGAGTATTTTAAAAACTACTCAGACAAAATCTGACTCCAATTCTGTAAACTCCATGTTTTCAGATACACCTTTCACGCCAAAAGGGACTGTAGTGGTAAGCACCACGCAGCCACTCACTCACTCCCCGGTTTAGATAAAGACAGTTTAATAGGTAAAGCAAAAGCCACGCGCGCAAGCAAAGGAAAGCAAGGCAAGGAATTAATTCACCACTTCCCATGGGCAGGCAGGAAAGCAGGGCTCCATCACGCATAACGGTTACTTGGAAAGACAGACGGCATCACTCAAAATGTCACCCTATCACCTGAACAGGGAAGGCAGTAGCATTAGGCATAAAGTCCCCTTCGATGATTGCATTTCAAATTACTCTGTGCTACCGTTGAACCGGATCGGGGGGGGTCTCTATCTGAGCCCTGTGGATTAGGGAAAGTGTTGGAATTATGTGAGTCGGGCTCTGAGGTCAGAGCTTGCTGCGCCTGGTTCTCATCACATCTCCTCCTCCAATATTCTAATTCTTTCTGCTCCTCTTCAGCTATCCTCCCTAGCTTTCCTTCCCTATCCATCGAAATTAGTGGTCGCGTTCCTGCATACCGGCCTCCATCAAGGGCTTTTGGACTTTTGCCATTTGCTCTGTTAACTCTTTCAACCCTGGTAAAATCTCATCGTCCTGCACAGGCTGGTGAGCCAATCAATCTATTAGCTTTTGCACTTCAGCATTGTGCCTAGACAACTCAGTTTGTAAGAACAACATATCTGCGTCAGACAGACCATCTCTGGATCGAGTTGGAGACAAGTTGACCAACTTCTGAATGATTTTTTGCGTTTTTTGATTACTGTAGCTTCCGCCCCCCGCCTCATTGCTTCATACCACAGAGCTAGCAGAGGAGGAGGGAGGCACGCTCGAGCTAACTGCTTCAAATCATAAGGGGGCAAAGGAGTTGCAAAAATACAGTCAAGCAGCATCTGTGACTGGGGACCTTGCAATCCCTGCTCAGAAACCGCTTTCTGCAAATCCCTAACTAAGTGGTGATCTAAGGGCTCCCATTCCACTCCCACGCCCAGGGCCGCCCGAATCGGCATAGCAATCGGAATTTGTTGCCAGTTTACCCCATCCAGCACACATTTCTGAGCCACCAACTGCCAATTTGTGCCCAACAGGGCAGCTCCCCCTCCCATCGGACCCTCTTGCGCCCGTTGCGCAGCCCCTAGCACGGTCTCAGTGGCCCCCTCTGCCCCCATCACCAAGCTCCGTAATTTGTCCAACAACTGTTGCATTTCCTCTGCACCCGCACCCGCTCCCCCTCACTCGCGCCCCCCTCCCCCCCACCCCGGCTCGCCCCCTGACACAAATGAAGAGCCGCTCTCCTTGGGCGGCAAAGGAGGCGGAGGCGGCATAGAAGCACAGGGTCCTCCAGCCGCCTGCTCCGAGGCACTCAAGTACGCTGGTGGGGCAGATGGCAGATATGCGGGCATCGGGGCAACAGGCTCTTCCCTCGGCGCCACAGGCTCTTCAGGTCCTACATGATGGATCGGCTTCCCTGGAACCCAGTCAAGATCCACATTCACTGCATTCAGAGCGTCCCACGGGCATCCTGGAGGGCGGACTGGGAACGCACACGGATCCTTGTTCTCTTCATACCCCCTACTCTCCCACTCACTCTGCGTCGCCTGCTCAGTGGTTTTTGGCACTGGAGCCTCATCTTTAGCCTCTCCCCGAAGCACTCTCTGAACGACCAGCCAGACCTGTGTCATCTTGGCTCCCTTCTGCAAAGTTCTCTCAATCGACCCCCACGTCCCAATATGAGCAGCAGCTTCTTTGGAGCCAGCTTTCCCGGCTTCCAAAAGTTCTTTTTGGATTTCAGTCCATTTTTGTGCATTTAAAACCTCACTATGAGTATTAAGTACTAAATGCCGCAACAACCATTGGATGCACGCGGCCGTGGGTTTAAAATGTAGTTCTTCACCCACTTCTTTCACCACTGCCTTAAATACCTTGGTCACGGTGTCCTCTACTGTCCACGTCATTTCCCTGGCAAGCTGGCCGAGCAGCCAATCACGTCGGGGTCACCACTTGTTGGTTCTTGTATCAACATTAGGGTTACGCAAAGGATCACGCAGACACCCTGCCATCTGCGGGTCAAGGAAACATAGCATACACAGTATGGATGCTCCAAGTGACACAGTTTATTTTCTAACCCTAAGATTTATAGCAAAGCCACATTCCAGTCCTGCCAGTCACTGTGTGGTCATGGTGACACCCTCTTGTTCCTCCTCTTCGTAACCTTGCGGTTACTGCCCACTCGGCTTCTGCACTTCTTGCATTCCACACAGGGGAATGATGACTTCCCTGGTCCTGCTGGTTACACTATATTCATTTCAGTTGTTTCTTCTGTGTTATGTTTTTTTGGCTTTCCACAATTTTACTGCTTGTATGTTAAATCTAGAGGCTGTTTCCCTGTAGGTAATCCATTCATCCATTCTTCATGTCTTTTTGCCTTGATTTCCTCATTAACATCCTATTCCATATATTCCCCCTCTCCCCTTGTCTTTCTGCTTCTGGCAGTATTACAAATCTCGGCTGCCAGTGTAAGCATTAAAGATCTTCTGACCCATCTTTTGGGTGTTTATGCAGGAGTACTTGGGTATGTTTCCTTTTTTTATTTTTTTTTTTAAATTTCCTGGCAGGTATCGAGAACTAAAGTTGAAACCAAAACCAAACCATTCGACACTGGGGTATAACAAAAAAATACTTTTAATTAAAAGATTAATGCCTCAATGGTCATTCCTGTGCCTCAGACTTTATAGTATATGTGTAGGGACACCCAAACAGCACTAACTGGATTTAACTGAACTAACTCAGTATAGAGGACTGAGAAACAAGTGACGCTTAAAGAATGCCTGCAATTAACGTGAATTATAATGACCCACCTCTAAAATGAGCTTGCAGCCTGATTCAAAATTTTCATTATTGAGATTAGGAATAATTTATAATATAATAATTCCATAATTAAGATTAGGAATACTCTAACATCACAAAGTGATATCATTATTATATGCATCCAGCCCTGGAGCCCTCAGCACAAGAAGGACATGGAACTATTGGAGCGGGTCCAGAAGAGGGCTACAAAAATGATCTGAGGTGTGGAACAGCTCTCCTATGAGGACAGGTTGAGAGAGTTGGGGTTGTTTAGCCTGGAGAAGAGAAGGCTGCAGGGAGACCTGATTGTGGCCTTTCAGTACTTAAAGGGGGCCTATAGGAAAGATGGGGAAAATCTTTTTAGTAGGGACAGCTGTGACAGGACAAGGGGTAATGGTTTTATAGTAAAGCAGAGTGGGTTTAGCCTGGGTATAAGGAAGAAATTCTTTACAGTGAGGGTGGTAAAACACTGGAACAGGTTGCCCAGAGAGGTAGTGGAGGCCCCATCCCTGGAAACATTCAAGACCAGGTTGGATGGGGCTCTGAGCAACCTGATCTAGTTAGCGGTGTCCCTGCTGACTGCAGGGGGGTTGGACTAGATGACCTCTAGGGATCCCTTCCAACCCAAAACATTCTATGATTCTATGTCTCTATGATAGTATCTTGTGATTGAAAATCTAGATATGTGATCTGAGGGTTTTTTCCCCCTTTTTTATAGTAGGAAATTTCTTTTTAGCATTTCCTTCTTCTTTTTCTAAGTTATTTTTCATTGTCATGCCTGGGATGGTAAGTGGAGAAAAGGAATTTCCTAACACAGATCAAAATGAGAGCAAAAGGTGACATTGTTTTTTTCTATAAGGGTATTTTTCCAAACTCATTATTTCTGTAATATTTCACAAAGTAGTTAATGTAAAGTTCCTGTTTCCTGTGGCAAAAAGAGTAGATTTGGAGTTGTTGTCATGTATTGGATTTTGAGTCCCTTAGCTGCCTGAAAGCTCTGGAACTTTCATCTCACTTAAATGTTGTCAGCTATGAATTGGGAAGGAATGTTCCATTGACCGTAAATTTTGGGTGGTGTGTGTGCTTGGGGGTGTCATAATTAAACTCTTAAACCTGGGGATGTCATAATTAACTCTTAAACCTGACTGAAGTTGGTGTTCTCTTTTCTCACACAGCCATTCAGTACTTTGTGTGAACTTCTGTTATGTCAGTACAAGTGTTCCTGAAGTTGCATAATTAACTGGACGAGAGACCTAATGCAGCTTAAAACTACCCTTGAAAAATGCGTTACTTCTAACCTGGATCAGTTTGTCCCATCACTTTCCACAGCTGACATGAAGTGGCTGTAGCAAAGACGGGTATTTGCTTCATTGAATTATGCATGAGGTGTGTTCTCTTTGTAAGTCAGAAATTCTCTAACTTGCCATGATCATGAAAGTAATATGCTGCCTTAACTGTTGTTAAATACATGTATTTGCAGAGGAATGGACTGTGATGAAATCTAAGGTTCTCTGAAAAACTAGGACACCAATGACCTCTTAGGAGGAAAATACTTGATAGGTTTCATGTTACTTTAGTAAACCGTAAAATTTCATGCCATCTCAAGCTGTCCTTAAGTCTTGCTGTTTGAAAATTATACACAAAGTAAATATTGTAGAATATAAGCATCAGCTGGACAGGGTACTGGGCCATCTTGTCTAGACTGTGCTCTTACCTAGAAAGGTTGGTCCTTGATGATCCTTGAGGTCCCTTCCGAACTAGGATTCTATGTTTTAATTCTCCCTTGCTCTCCACAAAAAAAAACCCAAAACCCCAAACCATAATAAATAATAAATAACTCTTTGCCACTGGATCTCTCTGCTCATTTTTTGGACATTAGATCAGTTACTGCTCACATTCATTTACTGCATTAATCTCACCAACATGTTCTTTGCTTCCGTCTAGCAGATGAGGGGAGAGCAGTGGATATTGTCTACCTTGACTTCAGCAAGGCCTTTGATACTGTCTCCCATAACATCCTCGTAGAGAAGCTCAGGAAGTGTGGATTGGATGAGTGGACAGCAAGGTAGATTGGGAACTGGCTGAATGGCAGAGCTCAGAGGCTTCTGATCGGCAGGGCAGAGTCTAGTTGGAGGCCTGTAGCTTGTGGGGTTCCCCAGGGCTCAGTACTCAGCCCAGTCTTGTTCAACGTGTTCATCAATAACCTGGACGAGGGGACAGAGTGTACCCTCAGCAAGTTCGCTGATGACACAAAACTGGGAGGAGTGGCTGACACACCAGAAGGCTGTGTTGCCATTCAGCAGGACCTGGACAGGCTGGAGAGTTGGGCAGAGAGGAACCTGATGAAGTTCAACAAGGGCAAGTGTTGAGTGCTGCACCTGGGGAGGTTGAACCCCATGCACCAGTACAGGCTGGAGGCTGACCTGCTAGAAAGCAGCTCTGCCAAGAGGGACCTGGGAGTCCTGGTGGATGACAAGCTGACCATGAACCAGCAGTGTGCCCTTGTTGCCAAGAAGGCCAAGGGTATCCTGGGGTGCATTAAGAGGAGTGTGGCCAGCAGGTTGAGGGAGGTTCTCCTCCCCCTCTACTCTGCCCTGGTGAGACCAGACCTGGAGTACTGTGTCCGGTTCTGGGCTTCCCGGTTCAGGAAAGATGAGGAACTCCTAGAAAGAGTCCAGAGGAGAGCAACTAGGATGATAAAGGGACTGGAGCATCTCCCCTATGAGGAAAGGCTGAGAGAGTTGAGCTTGTTCAGCCTGAAGAATTTCTTCTTTTCAGACTGAGAGTGGATCTCATCAACACATACAAATATCTTAAGTGTCGATGTCACGAGGACGGAGCCAGACTCTTCTCAGTGCTGCACAGCAACAGGACAAAGGGCAATGGGTGCAAACTGAAACATAAGAGGTTTCAGTTGAATATGAGGAAAAACTTCTTTACTCTGAGGGTGACAGAGCACTGGAACAGGCTGCCCAAGGAGGTTGTGGAGTCTCCTTCTCTGGAGATATTCAAAGCCTGCCTGGATGAAGTCCTGTGCAGCATGCTCTAGGAGAACCTGCTTTAGCAGGAGGGTTGGACTAGATGATCCCTTGAGGTCCCTTCCAAGGCTTGCCCTTCTGTGATCCTTCAGGGTAGGAGGAGTATTGGGATCAACATGTACACCTTCATCTTCTGTCTACCTCACATGCTCCCCTTTGTTACCAATAAAGCTGAAGAGGTTGTCTGTGTACGTGCTAGCTCTACGCTTTGAAATCCTGAAGTAGGAACTTCTATTATTGAGACCTTTTTCTCAATATTGATATTCTTTTGTCTGCACTGTTTTTCTTTTGCAGCAACTGAAAATTAAAGTTCAGTGGTGAGCTCTAAAGGCATTGAGGGGATTATTCTTGGAGGTCTTTATATGCCCTGGGCTTGATTTATCTCATTTGCACCATTGTAGCTGAGAATAACACTGCTAGAGTGAGAAAAGAATCAGAAGATGTTAATTTACATTTTCAGCTTCATAGCAAAACACAGCTATATTCTCCAGACAAATGTTAATAAGCTTTTGGTCTTTAAAAATGTAAATAACTTACTGAGTTTCTACTGCATTTGTCATGTTTCAGAAGAGTAAATGTTAACAATTCTGTGATATAAAATAATCCAAAACCAGTGAATAAAATGTGCATTTTGACCATAAAATGCCAGTTAAAATTAATAATGATACTAAGTGTAATGTTTAAATGTAAATTAAAACATGAAAGATATTTCCCACTTTATTTTTAAAAAGGCAGCTTCAAGTGATAGACTTTGCTTACCTTTAACTTTCTGCTAAATCACGCTTTCAGTTGCCAATAGTATTGAGACATATAATGAATTTGGTCTATTATTATTATCTCTAGTGAAGTGTCACTGAAGTTAGCAAGTCTCTACAATTACCATCTGAAATTATACGAGTCTTTGTGGCATTTCAATGTTTGAGTTGTTATAATGCTATTTATTCCCTAGGTGTAATCCTTTTCTCATTTAAAAGGGTAAAAGAAGTGGAGGAAACCAATCTCATTTGACTAATGATAAGTAAAATCTGGCTCTTTAGCACTGCTGTTAACACAGGCACTTTGTACCTGCTGTTGTGTGCCAAGACAAGTAAGTATGATGGGTAGCTCTGGGCTATCTTTTCCAGCTCTCTCTAAAATGAAGTTGAGTGAACCAAATGTTACAGCATTAAACCTTTCTCAAGTTTGGGTTTTGGCTTTTGTTACTATTATATACAGAACAGTTAGTGCATTATTTATAAGTAACTGGTCATTTGAAACGTATTATGCAGCATAGACGCTTTATTCTTGTGATTTTGTTTGTTGTCTTATGAAGATTTTAACCACCTCTTTCTAGCATCACATTTATGAAATATAAATTTGGTATTGTAGAGTGCAATTGCTAATTTTTTATCTCTTCAACAGAATTATTTGGCCTTTCTCCTTTCCCATGTCCATCAAATGGACTTTCTAATAGTAGTAATCTGTGATAGTGTATGATACATCTGTACAGAAACACAGGGGCATGAAGAGCCAAATTCTTAAAGGAATTCCTGGAGTCTGAATGTGAAAGAAACTGATTTTTAAGCTCACTTGGAAAAACTGGCTTATAGTCTGGGTGTAGACTCTGGGTTCTACTTTATTCCCCTTTAAGTTAAAGCTCTCGCATTTCATTTCTGTGTAATCAGGCATGTAGGATTTTATGTGCTGGAGACTTCTCTGTTTTATTACTTATATCTACTAATGCTTACAAAGGAAAAAGGAGAGAGGGGATAGTTGGAAGTGTAAGAAACATAAGTAGCTTAACCGGGTGTTGCTAGAAGTCCTGTTGTTTTTCTTTACCTCTTGTAGTGGTTACTAATGACTGGGGTATCCTATATTTTCACAATTTTGTGCTAGGTATTTCTGAAGACAAACATTCTACAATAAAATTTTCAGTATATGAAAAATGTCTTGGACATAGTTGAAGCTTATGGATTATAAATGCACAAGATAGAAAAAAACTTTCCATTTTATTAAAATACTCCAACTCCTCAAAACTGGCTTTGGATTAATTTTCTTGCTCTTTGATAGTGTCCTCTAGCAGGATGCCAGTCTGGCAATATCTATATTATGAACCATCATTTGCCTGAGAAAGGCTGATCCAACCAGGGACTTAATGGATTTAAATTTAATTCTGGTTTTAATTTTGGTATTGCAAAATTTTCATTCTAATTTGGAAGAGATTTTATCTAAAAATTACTTTTTAAATTAATTAAAAATGTTTGTAGAAAACTCTTGTTAGAAAATAGTATTTTCTAGAGGTCGTAGGTGCTATTTAGATTTGGTCAGACATCATTAAAATACTTGGAGCGATAGCTTCAGATAGAAATAAACCTCATTCATGATTATTCACTGACAAGTCTGTGTGCTACTCAGCCAGTTTTTTACTTGGATTTATTCCACTTGATGCAATTTGTTTGATCTAGATGTGATATAATATTGATTATACCTGTAAGGTTGTCCAAGAAAGAAAATGGGTATGTTCAGCAAGAGTTACCTTCCATAAAACTGTGCTGAAGAGGGTTAACTATATTTAGCTGAGAACAAATTCTAATTATTTTCTAGGGCTTTTTCCAAAAAGATCCTTCTTTCAAGGAATAATGGTTTGCTTGTAGTTTTTTAGGGGGAAAATCTATATTTCTAAACACATTAAATTTTTTTGTGAATAAATATATTTTACAGGGGTTTCTTGTTTTCAACACCAATCCTTTGTTAGTAACTTACCTTTTGAGAAGAATTTACAAAAGAAAGAATAAAGCATTATTTTACAAATGGAATATCGAGAGATGATATTTCATCTTAAGTCTGACTACTTTAACTTAGCTTTGAACCCAATGCATAAGTGTAATTTTATTCTTAAACAGAATGGAGTTTAACACTGATTAAGGTCACAAATACATTCTTCTCAAGTGTACTGAATATACTGCATTATATTTAAAGTGACACTTTAAGAAGGGTCTTTTCTGATAGACTGAACACGTAGTCCCCATGTAGTTTATGATTACAAATTTTATCTATTTCTATTCTTGCAATAAAAGATAAATATTAGGTATATACTATTTTAAACTAGGAACCGTATTTAAGATGCATATTGAATCAGAGAATCTCTGTAGGCCTAACACAAAAACTTGGTGTGACAGTATTTCTCCTTTTATGTTAGAAGAGTAAAGCCATGCTGTATAGTATGTCTCTGCATTGTGAACATGTATGTTATTTTAATTCTGTGATGTAGAATATGTCATGGGCTTCTCTAGTGTTTGCTTCCCTCTTGGATAGCAGTTTGTTACTTCTGTTACTTACAGTGCTTTGAAACTTGGGTAAACCATGATTTCATATTTTGTGCAGGCTCATAATAGTTACTTAGGTCCTCAAGTAGCATTGCAGTCAGGCTGCGAATTCATGTCTTATATATTGTCGCATCATGGGTTCATGAAAGGAAGGTCCTGCCTGACCAACCAGATTTCCTTCTATGACCAGGAAACCCACCTAGTGGAGGAGGGAAAGGCTGTGCATGTTGTCTACCTGGATTTCAGCAAAGCCTTTGACACTGTCTCCCACAGCATTCTCCTAGGGAAGCTGGTGGCTCATGGCTTAGACAGGCGTACTCTTTGCCGGGTAAAAAAATGGCTGGGTGGCCAAGCCCAGAGAGTTGTGATGAATGGAGTTAAATCCAGTTGGTGGCTGGTAACAAGCGGTGTCCCCCAGGGCTCAGTTTTGGGGCCAGTTCTTTTTCATATCTTTATTAATGATTTAATATCATTATCAATGATCTAATATCATTATCAATGATCTGGATGAGGGGATCGAGTGCACCCTCAGTAACATGATTCTATGATTTACTGAAGTCAAAAGAAGCCAATACCACAATAAAGTAGGCAAGGGCATGATTACCCTCAGTAAGTTTGCAGATGACACCAAGTTGGGAGGGAGTGTCTATCTGCTTGAGGGGAGGAGAGCTCTGCAAAGGGACCTGGACCAACTATATGAGGTTAAACAAGGCCAAGTGCTGGGTCCTGGACTTTGGTCACAACCCCATGCAACACTACAGGCTTGGGGAAGAGTGGTTCAAAAGCTGCGTGGCAGAAAAGGACCTTGGGATAGTGGTCAACAGCTGGCTAAATATGAGCCAGCAGTGTGCCCAGGTGGCCAAGAAGGCCAATGGCATCCTAGCTTGTACCAGCAGTGCTGTCTGTGTGGCCAGCAGGAGCAGGGAACTGATCAGGCCCCTGTACTCCACACTGGTAAGGTCGCACCTTGAATGCTGTGTTCAGTTTTGGGCCCCTCACTACAACAAGGACATTGAGGTACTGGAGCATGTCCAGAGAAGGTCAACGAAGTTCGTGAGGGGTCTGGAACACAAGTCTGACGGGGAGCAGCTGAGTGAACTGGGGTTGTTTAGCCTGGAGAAGAGGAGGCTGAGGGGAGACCTTATTGCCCTCTACAAGTACTTGAAAAGAGGTTGTAGCGAGGTGGGTGTTGGTCTCTTCTCCCACGTAATGGGTGATACGATGAGGGGAAATGGCCTCAAGTTGTGCCAGGGGAGGTTTAGGTTGGACATTAGGAAAAATTTCTTCACCAAAAGGGTTCCTGTACACAGGAAAGTGGTGGAGTCACCGTCCCTGGAGGTATTTAAAAGCTTAGGGACATGGTTTCGTGGTGGGATGGCAGTGTTAGGTTAACAGTTGAACTTGATGATCTTAAAGGTCTTTTCCAAGCCAAACAATTTTATGATTTACTGAAGTCAAAAGAAACCAATACCACAGTAAAGTATAGATTTCTATTGGTGTGTAATTAGTGCTGTGGATATCTGTAGGTATTGTGTACTGGTGTAACTGCATAGCCAGCTACCCACAGCTTCTGATGGCCTGCATGTCCTTCAGCATGGGATTGTAGCTGAAAGAAATAGATGTGTCTGAAATACAAACCACAACAGTGACTGGGTGTTAATGCATTATAAAGGGGCCTAAATCCTTATTTTAGGACTTTTGTTATCCACTTTCTGAATAGCTTGCAACACAACTTGCCAGGGAGGATTTTCTGTATGCAGTCTGAAGTGAGCAGCCAGCATGAATAATTTAAAAAATACCTCTGCTGATGCAGTGCCCTTCTGAAATATTTTAGAAAAGGTGGCAACCTTATCGCACTTTTTTGTAATGCACATCTCAAGTCAGACTCATATATTATTCCTTCTTTGTTTTTTGCTCTAGCATTTTTCCTGTCTCCTCATCTGCAAATATTTACTGAAACAGGCAGAGCTGATCAAAGGTATTTGGGATTCAGTTGCTGAGTATTAGCACCTTCCTAAGTTATTGTGGATGCAGAATTAATTGTGTTCTTACCTTACAATAATGGGAAAATTGTGTCTCTGATGATGATTAGTTCAAAGATTTGAATAGAAATCTAATAGCATTTCTTTTGCTTTCTGTTTTCTTTCCTCTATGAATTCTCAGGGTGAATTAATGTTTGGGTCTTATCTTTGAAAACAAGTCTTATCCACAGAACAAACACAACTTGATGCTAGCATGTACGCCTCTCCATGGTATCTTGCCAGGATGCAGTAACCCAGAGGGAGGCGTCCTGGCTCCAGTTTTGGTTATCTTAGATTCAGTGTGGGCTCCAGCTTCCTTTCATTTACTAGTTTACCAGTTCAGCTCTGATACTACACAGGGTTAAATGAACCAAAATTGCTTATTGTCTAGTTGCCTTGTGTCATCACCCATAGTGTTGACTGTGGTCTTCAATATCTTTTATAGGTTGGGTGTGTTAGTGACAGTTTTGTGATAACAAGATATCTGAAGACTGAAATAGTTCAAATTATTTCATACAGCGCTCTGGTTAATCACAGATTTCACAATGTATTAAACATTCATGCTTCTATTTCATTTGCTGGTGTATTCTGCTTAGTTAACAATCATCCTGCTGAATCTTTTTTTTTTTACTTTTTTTCCAGGGACATATTAGACTATGTAAGAACAGAAGAAAAACATTTTCTTTCGTGCAAGTGAGATGGCACAATTTGATAATTTCTTTTAAAAGTCAGATTAATATATGTATCTGTCAGAATTATAAACATATCTGTTTATATAGACGTATGAGATGACAGCCTTTTTGGGAGTGGACATTAAACAAGTTCTTATTAGACAAAACCATTTTAAGACAAGAATGCTAAAAGATCCAAGGCTATTCTATCAGGGGCCTAGCTTCCATACCCCCACCACCCTGATGGTTGCATTGAGTTTAACAGAAATGTGATGAAACAACTCAGTTTTGTATGGGCCTGGAAAAATCTGAGATAAGTAATATTTACTGTATTTATTAAATTCTGGAGCTTGATTAATTTAGGTCTATTTATATCCACGTAACTGAACAGTTATCCAGGGAAAGATAAGTAACTGCTTCAGACTTTAATTTCACATTTAAAATGAATTTTTTTCTGGTTGTTTTTAACTTAACTGCCTACAAGAAAGTTCGAGGGGCTTCTTAATTCTGACTCCAGTATAGACTGGGATGGCATTATGAAGTTTTATGAATAATGATATCAGGCTAATAGAAATCAAATAATTTTTCATATGGAGAGGATAAGTGATGCCTCTTGATTCCTGGCATTGTAGAGGAAGATTACACAAGCTTCATCTTGGTGAATTTCAAGACATGAATTCTGCCTAGGATTTGGTGTGTTTATAAAGGCATGCAGCAAAAGTTAGCTTCAAGACTCATTTTTCTTTTTAAAGAACTCTAGGCTGAAAAATAAGCAATACATAGCTGCTGTTGTTTCTTTTTTCAGACATACAGCATTTATACTTAGCTGTACCAAAACATGAATAATGTCTCTTCTGAGAAGGTGATAGCCATTTTACTTAACTTTTCAAGTATTAGTCTTCCTCATGATTTCAAAGAAAGGCAGTTGAACTTTTCTTTTGAAATATATATGCAAACATGTTGATTCTTCATATTTTGAACCAAAGGAAAAGAAAGATACTGGAATGATTAGCAGCATAGTATTTCTTAAAAATTCCTGATGTAGAGATACTTCTGAAATAGTATTCTTGAGTTGTCATGGAGGAAGGATTAGTCAGGAACAATGGGCTTTAGATAACAGGTTTTATATCAGCACCTCTGTACTTTTTTGTACAAAGTATGTCTGTGTTTGATTTATGGTTCCTTTCTTCTTTAGTAAAAGCTCTTTAGAGGCTTCTTGGATCATTTAAGCTTTTGGCTTCACTCCAAGCAATAGGTTTAAGGTAGTTGTGGGGTGAAAAAAGTGATCTGGTGCTTAAGCACACACAAAACAACCAATGAAGACCATGCCCTTTGCCAGGTGTTAAATTCCACTTTAATATTTTTCACCACCATGGAGAATTAAGCAAGAGGTCCATTTCAATTCTGACTTGAAATAATGAGGATCAGGAAGGAATCAAGATGCCTGTGTGTCTCCTATTTGTTGTTACTTAATATTGCTGTCCCTGGCAAAAAAGTCATGATATGTCTGTCTCCCGTAAGCCAGTATATGATGCGTTTTGATCTCTCACAACCTGTTCACAATTTTCCGGTCAGCAGTATGTGCTAGTCTGAGCTTATCCCTATACAAATCCAATATCCAAAACTAGAGTGTGTGAATTCTGTCTCTAAGTAAATCTGCTGGGGAGGTAAAAACAGTATGTGTTTTGACTCAATTACACAGTGTGAGTTTCAAATGATGAAGAGGAAGCTTCTGTTCAAAAGGTCTGCAAGACTGCTGGGGTGCTGGTGAAGAAGTACAGGCTGAAGTGCAGAGAACACTCCTTCCTTGTGTCCACCTTACAGACTTGTTAAAAACTCAAGAGTGTGTCAGTCCTCAGAGGCTAGTAGAGCCCTTTCCATTTTTATCAGTAGGAGGCTATCAAGGAGATGAATAAAGGTATGAATAGAACCAAACTTGTTTGTGGTCTAGGATGCTTTGACCCTTCAAAATCTCTATCTATTAGTTTTTCTAAACAGCCATTGCCATAAAATATACTCTTCTAATATCATTTGACCAAAATTTTACCTTCTCTTTCAGAGTTATACCTGTCTATTGTAATCCAGGTACTAACAAACTTCATACTTAGTTACTGACATTCATTATATCCAGGAAAGAAATTGTAAGGGAAAAAGCAGAGCAGTTACAAAGTTAGATATCCTGATACAACGTAGGTCAGTGGAATTATAAAACTGCAAGATGTAATCTTTGCCCTGGCTGCTTATTGAGTATACCAGGCAGCTCAAGGTGTCAGTGTTCAAGTTAGAGCTGATTGGAGAAAGAACTTTGAAAACAATTTCATGCAAAATTTGCTTTTTGAAGAATCTAGTTTTCTCCTGAAAAGCAATTTCAACTGGCAGTTTTCAACTCACTGTATACAGTGCCAAGCAGTGGCGTTTATGTTAACTAGACAAGCAGCTCATTCCTTGAGACATCGAGATTACCTGACTTGCAAAGGGAAAAAGAAAAGCCATGATACAGAATTTCCTTATGGAGTAGACTGGCTGACAACAAAGATGTGTAATCTGAGGGTTATGCTAAAAATGAAAAATGACAAAAATTGTCAAGGCAACCAAAAAAAAAATTTTATAGACCTTCCACTGCTTCTGTTCAAACCTTACACTCTCAGCCTCTTTCACGTATCAGTATCACTGATTGAGAGTATGAATTACTGGAACTCTTATTTCTAACTTCTGGTACTTTTAGTATTTAATTTTACTAGTGTATTTTTACATGTATATGTCTGCCATTGCCAAAAGCATATACTTAATACCTATCTCAGATTAGATCTCTCTTAGTAACTGTGCAATAATTTTATATCAACTACTAGCTAGATGAATAAATAATCTCACTACTCCCACACCCAGGTCAATTAAAGCAAGCCACTTACTTATATCTACAAGCAAAAATGTAGACTTTTTAATTATTATTAATAAAAAAATGCATGTAGGCTGTTAGATACCATGGAGTTAATGACAGTCTGTTAAGAGACTGCAGGTATCTTAGAGTTTACTTCTATCAGGGCTTTATAGTGATAGACTTCTCTCTCTCAAATGTTCAACCTCTTTTCTCCTTCTCAGTATTTTTATAGCCTTTTCCAATAAACACGTTTACAGTGCAAGCTTATGTCTACACGGCAAAATTACAAAACAATGATAAGAGATAACAGCAGGGAGTGATTTATCTAATAGATAAAAGAAAGAATGACTGTATACTTCATGCAGAGTCAAAGACAATGCTCAGCAAGTAACTTTGCCTTGTAATCAATTCCACAAGAGGTTTCCTAGAATTTCTTATTACAATGGAATAAATCGCATCCGCAGCTTTATCTTACTCTGAATGGTTGCTGCTGCTTCATGTAGCTATAGAATTTGCCTTCCATAACCAAAGCTTGCTGATTGATGGCAATTGGTGATAATGACCCCACTGGGAAGTGAATGTCATTTTTAGGAGAGGCTTGCTCGATACGCAGCAGAGTACAATTGTGTCATCTTAGGCTATTTTCATACGCCTAAAATTTTTAACAGCAGACTACCACTCCTGTCTAACTTACTTTCAGTTCCACCCTTTCTTCCTATCAATAGTTTTGGTTGTCCTCCACAGCACATTGACATATCACCTCTTGCCCACAAATTATTGTGGTGTGGTAGGTGGTTAGGGCTGCAACAATGTCATGGTTTAGCCATAGCCAGCAACTAAGCACAAGACAGCTGCTTGCTCACCCTCCCTCCCCTCTCCATGGGATGTGGGAGAGAATCAGAAGAGCAGAAGAAAAAAAAATAACTTGTGGGTTGAGGTAAGAACAGTTTAATAACTGAAATAAAATAATAATAATAAATTGTAATGAAAAGGAAAACAAAAAGAGAGAGAGAAACAAAACCCAGGAAAGAACAAGTGATGCAACCACTCACCACGGACCGATGCCCAGCTTGTCCCTGAGCAGGAATTGCTGCTCCCCCCCAGTTTATACACTAAGCATGACATCATATGGTATGGGATACTCCTTTGGCCAGTTTGGGTCAGCTGTCCTGGATACACTCCCTCCCAACTTCTTCTGCACCTGGTGGAATCATAGAATCATAGAATGTTTTGGGTTGGAAGGGACTCCTAGAGGTCATCTAGTCCAACCTCCATGATCATGGGAAGCTGAAGAGTCCTTGACTGGTGTAAGCCCTACTTAGCAACAAATAAACCATCAGTGTGTTATCAACATCCTTCTCATACTAAATCCAAAACACAGCACTAGGCCAGCTACTAGGAAGAAAATTAACTCTATCCCAGCCAAAACCAGGACAACCAGCTACAAGCTCATTCAGTTAAATTCAATGTTTATTTTTTAAATAGTAATGTAGCAAGTTTTGAACTAAAAATTTGTAATTTTTTCTGTTTTCCTCTGAAAATAAATATTCTTTTTGAAGATTTCATGATATTCCCAATGGAAAAAAAAAGCCATAATAAAAAAAGACATTATAGCATGTTTGTACAACAATGAATCTGGAAAAAAAAAGTGGATTCCTTGGGTAGAAGGAATTGTAGACCTATTAAACCCTCCCCACCCCTACCCCCCAAAAAATTGTGTATAGGAACAGGGAGACTAGTTTCAAGCAGCTTTTCTAGAATACTGCTTTTAGATGAGCATTGTTTGGGATTTACCTTCTGACAGATATTGTGCCCCTGTACTCTATATATAGTGAAGGGTAGAGCCATGAATGGGGCACAGCTTTTCTCAGGTGGAATGAAGCAAAAAATAGTCCGTATTTTTTCATCCTGCAAATACCAATTTGGACAAGGTTCTTATCATGCTAAATGTTGATCTGAGCAAAATAAAAGTTGAGTTACTTTTAATGCTGGTAGCTAAACATGCATTGCCTCTGTGCCTAGGTAAGCTATACTTATTCCTATTTATGCAAGCTGCCTTTTGCTGAAGTGCAAATTTTGCCATGTGGGTGAGCTCAAGCAGTGTTGTTTTTCAGATGGAAGTGACACTATTGGTATGAGGAACACTTTTGCCTTCTAGTGTCTCCTGCCTCTTTGCTATCTCCTGTCTCTTAAGCCATTGAACGCTTTTAAAGTTTCTATGTAACACTGCCAAAGGCAGTGCTTGCATGGATTGTCTGCATTATAATTGCTAGTCACAGAAAGTGAAAGCCATTTGGCCTACTGTTCTCTGGCACTTTATATTTTAATTTAATTATTTTTAACTGCTTTGTTGCATGCATGAATAGTAATGAGACAAATGAAATTCTAAATATTGGAGTGGTTTTGTGGCCCATCCATTTTTTTTTTGGTAATGATGGTCTGGATTCCACTTAGTCAGTGTCTCATTGCGGTGGAACAATATACATGTTCAGTGATAACACAAGAAGACTGAAGAATTTTATGGCTCAGGGGGCAGAACAAGCAATGAGTACACTTGCAAATCTTATGGGGTTTGTCTCAGTTCTAAAGATCTTATTTCATAAGACCATGTAAAATATGCAAGTTAGATGGGGTCTGATTTATGCATGTCTCTAAAAGTACATTACCTGGCAGTCATTAAAAAGCTGTTTGTTTGTTGCAGCAAATACGTGAGCTCTCTGAAAATGGTTTGCTTTTTAACTCTTCTGTAAAGATGTCTATTTCCCCATCCCCACCTTTTAAAATTAATTTGGCTGCTCCACTTTTTATTAAATAGTCTGGCAACTTGACATACATGACATTTATATAGTGAATACATATTTTAGTATCAGCATTGAGAATAAATGCCTTTAAAGCTTTTTAGTGACCACAGAATTTTGTGTTTTACACCATTCAGGATTTCTGCTGAAAGTTGAGCCTCCTTGTAATTGAAAGCTTGTACATTCAGGCTGGGATGTAAGGGGTAGCTACAAGACATATTGTTTTCCTGTTCACTTCTTTGTACAGAAGCTAAGTTTCTTAAATAAGATGAGTCAACTGGACTTCTGGGAGCTGCGGTAGAGAGTTATTTCACTCTTATTTGACTCATACCTTCTTCCATTGCATTACTAAATATGTGTAACTATAAATTTGGTTCCAGATTTTGGTTTATGTGTGGACAGTTAGTTGTGATGTATATGTGGAGCCAGTTGCTGGCTAACTCAAGAAATGTGCAGTTCAGAGAAATAACTTTGTTTCCATTAAATACATTTATTTAAATCTGGAGTTGGCTCTTCTGGGTTCATGTTGCTATTTATGTGAAACCATTGGTATAGCATTCACATTCTTTACTTTAAATAAAAACTTCTGCCTTGCAAATTCCTCTTTCATTTAGATCAGGCTTGACCAGCTGTTAAAAGGAGGAAGAGCAGCCTACCCCACTTCGGTGGCTGTCTGCAGGAATAGGTCAATGAACATCATGGACTTCTCCAAGGTTAAATGTGGATTTTATTTTCATATGAATTCTGTGAAGTCAATGCATATTGTCATGTGACCGTCACCATGAAGTAATAAATCACGTTTGCTACATAAGTTTATTAACTTATGATTAGTATAATAGATCAGGCAGGCTGTATTTTCTAAAGAACTAGAGGAGCTGCACAAGGTTAACTGGTTTGTTTTAACCACTGAGTGACTTCTGTCCCCATAGTCTAGTCTTGGCTTAAAAATATGTACCTAAAATGTTCCTTCTATTATCAACATTAAGTTGTGCAGAGCTTGATAAATCCAGAATGTTTTCCATGTAATAGATGTCTATCAAAAATAGACTTCATGGAAAAATGCATGCATCAGTAACATTTAATTTTACCACTAGCAGATCTATTTTTCATGCAGCATATCTAAATGAAGAAACTTCTGCCATAAGAAAGAAAGCATAAATGAGTGTGTTGTTCTGTACACATTCCCTTGCAACTAAGTACTATGTAATTTAGGGGCAACCGATGCAAACTGAAACATAAGAGGTTTCAGTTGAATATGAGGAAAAACTTCTTTACTCTAAGGGTGACAGAGCACTGGAACAGGCTGCCCAAGGAGGTTGTGGAGTCTCCTTCTCTGGAGATATTCAAAGCCTGCCTGGATGAAGTCCTGTGCAGCATACTCAAGGTGAGCCTGCTTTGTCAGGGGGGTTGGACTAGATGATCTCCCGAGGTCCCTTCCAACCCTTGCGATTCTGTGATTCTGTGTGATTCTGTGATTCTGTGATTCTAAGCTTAAAGCTTTGTCCTTTTTAATTCTATCATGAAATTTTTATCAGCTTGAAAGAAGAAATTCCTGCACTACAAATATAAATATATTGCACATCAGTGCAAGGATGAGAAAGGCAATAGTTGTTTCTGAAACCTATTTTCCAACTGCATGTATCAAATTCATTGCAGGGAAATTAAAACTGCAGAAGCGTTTTTGAGAGTAGATTGTTGTCATATTTCCTATGTAGTGTATTTGTTGCAAGAGCTGAAGGCCCAGCCTGAATACAACTTAGCATGGAGAGAAGGAATGGCGCCTTCTTTAGTATTGAATATCATGCAATTTGGATACTCAATACATTGTCTGTGACCAGCGTCTAGATGCTATTTTGGAAGATCTTTTCTGCTATTCTGAGAGAGCAAACTGAAGATCTCCATCATTGTTAGATTGCTGCTTGTTAGAGTGAGTTAGAGAGCTGATTGCTCTTAGTTATATCCTGTGAAACGTGACAATGACATCAGAGCCCTTTTCTGGAGGCCACGGTAAAAATAAGCAACTATAGATTACCTACCATGTAGAAGATTAATGTATTTAGGGAGTGGTGCAGAAACGAGCAATATTATTCTGTATGCAGTATCAAGTACAGCAATCTATGTTCCATGTTTCTCGTCTCTTAAATTGTGATGAACATACATGTTGCTGTTTATTCACTTGGGTAATAAGGATCTTTAACAGCATGTGTGGGACTCAAATACTGTACTGTTCTGTATCAAAACAGAGATCTTTCACTGGCAGAGAGAAACTAGTGGCTTCCAGCTTTCAGAGACCTAATCGTTGGGATACCGAGATACTCTTTTCCTTCTTTTCTTTCACTGTTGAAATAGTTAAATATCTATTGTGCTAGAGAGCAGAAGAGAAGCACTGATTTTATAGCTCAGTGGTTATAGTATTCAAGTGGGCTATGGAAAACCTCTGTTTGTCTCTGCTGCAATTAATATTTATTCATACAAAGTCAAACCAGTCCAGCAGAAGAGATTGAGAGGGACTATTCCCAAAGCAGAGAATGGGTCATGAAGTGAAACCTGCCTGCAAATGCAAGGCTAAGCAGGGCTGGGATCTGAATGTGGCTCTCCTACTGTTTAGGTGAGCCCTTTGATCAATAGTTTACTGGTTATTGCAGGGCTACTGCCTCTCCAGTTTTGATGGCCATCTGTAAAAATCAGAAATGTTTCTCAGTGGAGTTGTTAACAAAGCTATTTTATTTACAAGAAGAAAATCACTTTTGTCAAATTAGTGCTTTCCAGTTAGTAACATTACATTGAAACGAAAAATCCAACTTTTATTTTTTTACTTTAAAGCAGTGAAGTTTTATAAGGTTTCCTGGGCAAACACCAAGCTGATGTGTGATGAATATTTGAACCGGGAAAGATGTGAGTGCTTATTGGATTTATCCAGGGAGACGTGCAAAATATTCACGGGGATTGTTCTGTTAAGGATGATGTACTTGAGAACTGCATCACAAAATGTGAAACTCAGTGTTATTCCATCCTAAGGGGTCAGCTGAAAAACTGCAAAGACACAAACTAGCTCTGCAACTATCCATTTTCTGAAGATAAGTGGTATGAACATTTCCTTTCGATGAGAGAGAAGATTATATTTAGCATAAGTGATTATTGTGCCCAAAACAAACGTTAGTGCTGACAATACTGTCAGTCTGGTGCATGAATCACCAGAGCATTAAACACATTTAGAACTCCACCAAAACGAAACCTACTAAGATTGTCCAGTGATGGATTAATTGTCATTCTGTAACCGTAAAGCTGTGAAATTATTTCCCTCTTCATGGAAATAGCAACTCTAGCCCCTCTTTGTTTTATATTTTCTGCCACAGTGTTGGAGATATTAATAAATAAAATAATAAAATTATAAAAAGAAATTTGTAAATTAACTATATGAATGTGAGAAGAGTTGCAGTCTGACATGGTAATCATTCATTTAATAATTTTCACTTTGGCAATAATGAAATTCATAAATAGTCAGGAATAGCAGCATTAAAACATGCCAGAAAAAATGGTGGCGATGTTATCAGGTGTTTCAAGTTTTGATTGTCAGCTCCAGGGGAGAAACAGTTCTTGTAGCTGAGGAAGACCAGGTGAATAGCAAATTAATATATTTTGGAAATTATCTTTGTAACCTTTAAACAAAGTAATAAAATGTACTTAAGAGGAGAACGATGAGTCTCAGTTCAAGTGCCTGGCAACAGAACGCATATGAAAATTAATATACTTTGAATACAGATTAGTTCAGATTTTGTAGCTGAAGTATTTTCAAACCCTAAATTCCATTGGATGTAGGGTATATGCATATGACACAAATTTTAAGGTTCCTCAATTTAAGAAGTACATGTTCATGTTGAAAATCCTCACAATGTTGAGATTCCTCTTCAGTTTTCCACTCTACTTGAATTACGTATATGACACGTTTTATTGTTGTTGCATATATTTTCTTGATGAATACCCAGAACACTAAGAATTTGCAGATTCCCTATTGTATTGTTACAGACAAGCTCTTTGTTTTTTCTTTTGGAATCTTTTACAGCAATATGAATGAAGACACTTAGAAGATGTTACATGCAACATTGCCAGCAAGAGAATCCAGAAATAGATCTGTAAGTTGCATTTCTTTCTAAATGGTCAAATTAAAAATATGTACCTAGATGTTATACAGACATGACCAAAATTTTGATGTGGTTGTTTTCTGTTGGTGTGACATTAGAAAATTCACTAAGTCTAGTAACAGTGCTAGAGACATGCCTCCACTTGTGTTATAACTTGCATTAAGGCACTAGAATTAGTGGATGATAGTCTTAACAGAAGTTGTCATCATATTAAAAGATGGCAGTTTTATAGCAGCTTTGGAAAAGGGCTTCTTTGTTGTTTCAACGTCCCTTGCCACTCTCATCTCCTCTTCTGGTTCTGTGTTGATTTAGTAGCTGTGCAAGGTGCATTATTTCTCAAGGTATCTGGACACTGGTCTTGGTTCTGTGGTTAATTGTGTGGTTACATTTGGGACTAACATGGTTCTGGTGAGGGTTACATGCACTGATCCTTCCTGTTCCCTAGATGCTGGACTTCATAGTACAAACCTAATAATTGCCCCAAGACTCATGGTGCATTATGAAAGTTCAGCTATTTATTTGCAAAACTATTTGTAAGACTGGAGTCCCAGGAGAGGAAAAATATTGTTTAACCTATAGTGTAAGTATCTCTTTCTAGAATGGTGACATATGCTGTCAGGTCTACTACAACATTTTCACCCCAAGCACTGAGAGGCTCGTCTGAGCCTCTAAGAGGCAAAGAGGCTCATCTCCAAGGAGTGTCTGACTAGCGTGCACGTACTTGCAGTAAGACATAAGTGTGATTCCTCAGAATTAAATTCCAGGAAGAGAAAATAAGGGGGGGAGGGCAGGGAGAGAAGTTTAAACTGTTCATACGTTATCCAAGTTTGATAATTATCTTCTGGATTAATTTTGTTTAATCCATGTAGCTATTGATTTGTCAATAATTTGTTACATCACATAATTAGCCATGCTATACCAACTCTTTCTTCACTTTTGAATTATATCTCCCAAAGCTTTTTATACTAAAACATTGATGATTTAATGTATATTAGAATAATTAGTAGCTTTAGCAGTAGGTGGCACTAGGAGTTGTTATCTTAATTTATATGATTTTCACTGAAGAGCTGAATTCTGTCCAGCTTTCAGAATGGAAAATATATTATTACTGCACCCTAAACACCCTTATAGGACATGTGTTGACAAAAATACTTTTCATAGATAGTTTAACTATTTTTCACTTATGCATTCAGAAAGACAGAGCTCTGTGCCTATTTCATTTGGAGGCACAACAGCTGCTTTTTGGCAAAGGTGGGGAATAATTGTTTCTTGTTTTTAGAATAGGGAATTTACCTTTGTAACTAATTGTTCCTGATATTGATTTCAAACATTTATCCTCACAAATGGAGCAACTGCATGAAGAATCTAGAAGTTAAATAGCTGTGGTTGACAGAATTAATTCTTCAATGGAAATATTATAAAAGTTGTATTTTCTATTTCCACTGATTAGCAAAATAGTAGTTAACCATTAAAAAGTTAATGGATAACAACAGTTGTTCTTGCCAGTATTTCATAACTCATCAGCTGTCATTGTGATGCAAGAAGTTAGTGTGAAATATGAGATGTCTTGTGGAAAAGTTTTTGTGATGTTAAGATGTATTGGGTTTCTGTGGCAAGGTCTTGGTAGTGGGGGGGCTACAGGGGTGGCTTCCGTGAGAAGCTGCTAGAAGTTTTCCCTGTGTCCACCGCTGGCCAAGGCCAAGCCAATCAGCGACAGTGGAAGCGCCTCTGTGTAACATATTTAAGAAGGAAAAAAACCTGGCTGCATCTCAGTAGCCGGAGAGAGAAGAGAAGTGAGGATGCAAGAGAAAACAGCCCTGCAGACACCAAGGTCAGTGAAGAAGGAGGGGGAGGAGGTGCTCCAGGCGCCAGGGCAGAGATTCCCCTGCAGCCCATGGTGAAGACCTTGGTGAGGCAGGCTGGCCCCCTGCAGTCCATGGAGGTCCACGGTGGAGCAGACATCCACCTGTAGCCTGTGGAGGACCCGACGCTGGAGTGGGTGGATGCCCAAAGGGAGGAGGCTGTGACCCCGTGGGAAGCCTGCACCAGATCAGGTTCCTGGCAAGCCATTGCGGACCTGTGCGGGGAGGAGCCCATGCAGAAGCAGGTTTGCCGGCAGAACTTGTGACCCTGCAGGGGACCCAGCACTGGAGCAGTCTGCTCCTGAGGGACTGCACCCTGTGGAAGTTATGGACCCATGCTGGAGCAGTTCGTGAAGAACTGTAGCCCATGGGAAGGACTCACGTTGGAGTAGTTCATGGAGGACTGTCTCCCATGAGAGGGACCCCAAGCTGGAGCAGGGGAAGAGTCCTCTCCCTCGGAAGAAGTGGCAGAGACAATGTGTGATGAACTGACCTCAACCCCCATTCCCATCCCCCTGTGCTGCTGGGGGGAGTAGGTAGAGGAACTGGGAGTGAAGTTGAGCTCAGAGAAGAAGGGAGGGGTAGGGGGAAGGTTTTTAAGATCTGGCAGTTTTTCTCCTCTCCTTCTCTGATTTTGATTGATAATAGATTGATTATTTTTAAGTTGAGTCTGTTTTGCCTGTGATGGTAATTGATAAAATGATCTCTCCCTGTCCTTATCTCGACCCACGAGCCTTTTGATTTGCTTTTCTCTCCTCTGTCCGGTTAGAGGGGAGTGATAGAGCAGCTTTGGTGGGCCCCTGGCATCCAGCCAGGGTCAAACCACCACATAAGAGCATCTTCTGGTTTGGTCAGAAATGGTAACTGGACTAGAGCATGAACTTGGCCATGTGTAGTAATTGGTAGTTTGTGCAATTAAACTATGAAGTTAGTTGTTCATATGAATATTGATGGGATGAAGGGATTTGCAGTCTGATCTCTTGCAACCTAGACAAGCTAGAATTAATTTATGGGCGAAATAAGAGATAGTTGTACATTATTATGTTTTGGGTTTTTAAAAGTCCCACAGATATGTTTTTGTAGTCGAATGAAAAGACTTTACTGACAATTTTATATTCAACATCTATCAATATTTTTACCATGAAACTTTTTTATGGCTCACAATTGCCTTTTTGTGGAACATAAATGTTCAAAATCGTCCAATGTGTTAAGACCCTTACCTTGTTTAACCTAACAGATTTCTAGAAAAGTTTTGTGTATTTTCTTATTACACAATGAGAATACAGGGTTCAGTCATTATTTTTACCTGTACTTTCTCATGTTTCCATAAGTTGCCTTTTTCCTCAGGTCATATTGTCCTTTGTGTGAAGTGATTTCCAGAGAAATTTCAGTTTCCAACAAAATCTTTTATAAAAAAACCCATTTTGCTCTGTACTGTGATTTCAAAATATTAATATCACTGCTTCAGCAATCAAATCCCTGTGAATGTCACTGCCATAAATAACCATATCATATCTGCTGGTGGTTCTTCTACACTTTCAGAAGGTATTAAAGCCTCAACATTTGAAAGATGACAGACAGCCAGCAAAATTTAAAAGAAAAAGTGCATAGGAAATCTACTAAGAAATCTCAACTTACATAATTTTTTCTTTCCAGATAGCTTATTTTACCTTAGACTTTAGCTGAAAGAAGGAGAATTTCAGGCCCTTCTGGTTTTAGCAGCCATAACCTTGAAAGTGATTGTGGTTTTGTCATTATTTGAAAGGAGACTGAAACAAACCTTACATATTAAGTAAAGAATCAGAATTTGCTAAAGTTTCTTTTCTTGCCAGTTAAATCTAAAGACAGCAAAGGAACATATAGCACTTCTTCACTATTGTAATCATATAATTAACTTATATTAGAAGTTTTCTTTGATAGAGACTATAGACAATATTTGTTTCCTGGGATGACTTATCGTAAATGATGCTGATATTACCTTGTCCTAATAAGATGGTTACATATTTAAATGATTGACTCAGAAATTTTGTTTGTCTTTGCTCTAAGTTTGGATCTGTCTGTTCCTCCAGTTTTGAGTTGTGTTCCATGCTCCTTCTCCTTACACCTTAATGCAATTAAATTGTGAGTGCAGAAGAATGTGACTATCTTCAGTCCTGAAAAGTTTTAGGGAACTGGTAAATTTTATGCACAAATGTAGACCTATTCTTTTTCAATAGGGGTGTTGCAATAATTAAAGTTTAGTATCAGTGGTTTTTGCAAGATTGGGAACTTCAGAAATGTGAGTCTGTCTCCCTTTTATTTCTCTTCAGGATATTCATTCTCTGTGATGCATTATTCTAGTACAGACCCAGATAAGGACTTTTGGAAGCTATTGCTCCGGTAATGTAAATAATGACAGTTCTCTGCTAATGAGATGATAATTTAAGGAAAATATGGAAATGTGGTAATTCTCGCATTCTTGTTACTGGTTTGGAAGATGATAAATACTAACTTTAAGCACCTTTTTTTTCCGGGTAAAGTTAAGGAATGTGAAATCAGCTTCTAAAGCTGGCTTTTATTTATTTTCAATTTTGTGCCTATGGACCTACACCTTAACTCTGATGTTGCAGTTCATGTGTGGAATAAATGCGACAGCAGATAGATTTTTAATGTATTTATATGTTCATGGGTTTTGGTGTGGTTTTTTTTTTTTGCTTGTTTGTTTCAGGACTCCATGGATCAATGCATTGTTTGGACAAGTCAAATGTGAGTGCAAAAAGCATCGATGTATTTTTCACCCTTGCCATAAAGAATTGGGCAAACTTCGTTATTTTATGTTCTGCTTCTATGTGCCTGAATTCAATGGTTCAGATGGAACCACTGTATACATTATCTGGAAAAGTAACTGTTTATATACTCAGGCATTGTACTCAGAGTACATTATTTTTGCAGATCAGTGTAGATTGCAATGTTTATCTTGGAACAGGAGTGATGCTACCAATATATAGTTTCCCCTTGTGGAGTTTTCACTCTTGGAAGAGTGGAAGATTATATTCTTTGATTCTGTTATCTTAGTAGTGCTTTGTTTCTTTGCACAATGGGTTCACTGAAGCAAGAGATGCAGCTACCTGACACATAAGAGTACAAGGTGTTAAAGTTTGTTCTGAGATTTGGAATGTTTTTGTTTCATTTGTCGGAGGGTGATAATTGGTTTTGCACAAGAACCTCTTGTGTTCTCTGTTTACTTTGTTTATTCTATGGCCACAGATTGCAATAAGTATTAATAATTTTATTTCTATTATTAGATGAAAGAGGTAGTAATTAACATCTAGACAGTACACATGAATTGGCTATAGGCAATCCTTTCATTAGTTTTATGGGTTTACTTTCCATCAATTTCAGTTTTCAGCTAGAACAACCCTTTCTGTTTGTTGTCCTTCATTAAACACGACCCTAGGTGTCCCCCTTTCTTCATTTCAGTAATGATTTCTGGCAGAAAGTTGAAAACCAGCCTATGCTATAGGTGACTCTTTTAGCATTTGAATATAGGGGGAGAATCTCAGCTGTTTTAAATGGAGAATAATGAAGTACTGATTTGATACCTGTTGATTTCAGCTGATGCATGACTTGTTTTGGCCTTTTTATTTTAATGTATTCAACATTTTCCCATATGAGATAGTGAACAAGGCTTGTAGGTATTTTCCCACATCTCTTCTAAAACTTGAGTTTGAGTACTGTCAATTCAGCTTCTTCCCATTAGATTTTGTACTGATAACTCTGTTTATGTCTTGATGTATCACAAATACACATGGGGTTTTGCTTCCTTTAAGGCTCATAAGCTGTGATCCACATGTTCAGGGCTGCTATTCCATCAAGTCTGTTATCAAAGCATTTAACTACCTTTAGGGGGTGTGTTTAGTACTTGCACGGGCAATTCTACTTTGACTACCAAGGCATAACGTCAGAAGTGACATCAAAGAAATCTCTGAGGTGTCAGGAGAAAGAATGTAGATTTTTGCAACATGTTATATTTAAAGAAAGTGCAAACAGTATTCCATGAATAGAGAACCTGTATTTAAAAAAAAAAAAAGCAAGTCGTGTGTGTGTCCCCAAAAAACCACCCAACCCATAAACCCCCACCAGACTTATTTTTACAGACAAATATTTGAAAATGTAAAACCTAGTTTTAGCTTGGTCCTGCCTGGAATTTCCTGCCCTCCTTATTAATTTTTCACTGAAAGCTATTTGGGGCATTTTCTTTCTTTTACTCTCATACATTGACTTCTTTTTGGACTGGTAAATATGTGAACAATCTGGTTCGTATTAGGTTGTGAAATATGTAAACTGAATGCCTGTTCTGTGAGACTAAATGTTTGACTGATACACTTCTTCATAAAAGATTGGCACCATTCCTGGAATTGCTCAGTGATTTGATTGTACTCATTTGCAAAGTAAAGCACTACAAAACAATATAAAACATGTCCCTTGGAAATCAATTTAGTCTTGACTGTCCAATCTATAGTCAGGCAAAACACCTCTGAAACCTGTATTTGCTTGTCTTCCATATGTGTAAGTTGGATAACTGTTCTACAAGTATCTTTTCTCTACTGATGCCTCAGACTCCTACTGTATTTGTTGTCATTTCTCTAACATAGCAATGTCTTGTTTTACACAATTATTCAAAATTAAAGTAAAAAAACCTGCAAAATGTTGGTTATACATAAGACTACACAGCACTGGTTATTTAGCCTTCTATGTAAAGAGAACAGAGCTTTCCACAATTGAACATCGGATGTAAAAAGAAAGGCATCCCTTTCCAAACCTGCTTCTGTTCAGAACCCTACCATACAAATGAGGAAGAATTTTCTGCATGGGGACAAGAATGCCTCATTCAGTGTCTAACATCTACTTCAAGACATTTTGTATATTAATGTATTTGAATGTACTTACGTACATATTTGTGTTTGCATAAGGATTCATTAAGAATGAACTTGTTTTATGTTAGTGTCATTGGCTGCTTTTCTGAATCATAAAAGCATCACTTTTCTTCAATAAAGATTTTTTTTAATAAAAAATTAACCCATGATAGAATTCTTCCCTTACAGGAGCATCTTCTAACTGTCCTTAATTTAACAGTGAAATTTCAAAAGTAAATGTATATCTATCAGTGGGTGACAAACAGCTGTACCAAACAGCTAATGTAAGGTAGGGAATTATACTGCATTTCAGTATTTGTTCAGGTAAATGCAATAGTAGAAAGCTTAAATGCTGTTAGAATGAGATGTACAAACACGAACATGCCCACACGCCAAAAAAAAGCTGAGAATAAAGTTAGTCTACAGGTAACTTCCAGATGAAGCTCTTTGCCTCAGTTTTGCTTCCTGTTTTCACCAGAGATTTTAGAAACTCAGTCAGAAATAATAAGGAGATTACAGTTAAACTTCAGAGGACTCATACTGACTGTTCACATGCTTCATCCTTTAATGACTGTATCTTCAAAGAAGCAGTGGCATCTTCATCTCAGAAGAGGCTTTATGAAGTCACTTTTTAAGCAATGCTTACTTTTTTTGATATGCTGGTCAAGCAGTGATTTGAAATGCAGTCATTTAAGATTACAAGCCTCATATCAAACCATTTTGAAAGTTGTCCCATTGTCCTCAATAAATTTTGGATTAAACCATTTATCAGGCATTCTTCATTCATCCTCAAATCGTATTCCTGATTTCTGCCTTCTAGACTTTGCACTGTTATATTCCTGCTTCTTTATCTTTTGCTCCACTTCTGCCTTTTCCTCACATGTTTTTCTGTCTATCTTTTTCTTCTGCCAGCCTCTTGCTACTGCAGGCACTTCCCGGGGCAATCTTAAAGAAGTAGAAGACTCCTCTTTTCCATTCTTCCAGCATTCCTCTACCTTATTTCAGATAGATCTGCTAGATAGCTAACTTTCAGATACCTTGCCAACAAACTGATCTTTCAGAAGTGTAAGAGCTGGCATGCTGCTTATTGCTAGATATCCTTGCACTGAACTGATGACTTAGGCTTTGATCATACAAGGACCATACAAATAGTGTCTACAATGTACCTTTGGACTGGAACTTCAGGTGTCAAACTCTTTTGCTTTCACTACACTTTCTGAGGCCCCTGTTCTCTGCTTTCAACAGACAGTGAAAAAAATAATTGCCATTTCCCTAGTGTAGAATGTTTTACAAGAAATCAATGTCATTAAGTGATTGTTATCTTGGCATAGTGATGCTTTCCAAGATACTGAATGTGTGCAGTTATGAACATAGGTATATATGTGCTCACTGTCTCTCAAGTACTTTAGTGCAGAGAGACAGATAACACTCTTTGGAGTGTGTAAAGTATATTTAAGAAAAGGTGAGAGCTGTACAACTATTGTTTTACAGCAGTCTAATTTCCTAGTGACTTATTGTAACCCTAAAATTAACTCATTAGGACCCTTTTTACCTTATCAAAAAAGTTATTTTTTTAACCACTTCACACAGTCTCTGAAGTGCAGTAATATAATGTATTGTCTTATGCATCTCTTACAGATTTGGTTGTGCATTGTTTTCTTTTTGCTATTGTGTTTTTCATAATGCACTTACAACTCAAACCCGAAGAAGTGGAATACTTAAAGAAGCTGAATAAGGCCTAATAATTTTCTCTTTAACTGTAATTTATTAAGAGGAAAATATTTTTAAAATAAAAAGAATTGTTGTCATGGAAGATGAAGAGAAGGAGCCTGTAACTTCTGTGAGTAGTTCTTCACAGTTTAATCTATAGTACTACAATGGGTGCTAGCACACAGGTTGAATTTGTCTTGTATGCAGCTACTAGAAAAGCAGGTCTGACATTGCAAAGAGTTGGATCTGGTGTGTTTGTTACACCATTTACTTTATTACTACTTCTCATTTAAAGTGAGAAATAATTTATATGCAGTTAAGATGAATCTGAAACAGAGTCTAGAGATTTTAAGTCAGGTTTTTGAGCCAGGAAAGTAATCTCAAATTGAAGCATTATGTGAAAATAGAACTCTTTTTGAATTCCTTTAAAGCTTGGTCATTAATGAAAATGTATTTTTTTTTTCCTCCTCCTTACAAATCTGTTCTGCTTGACTGTTTGGGGTTGGGTTTTTTAGGATTTTTAGGCAGTTCGAGGATTTACTGATTGAAGAAGCTTAATTGTATATCTGGGAAGGGGTTTTATTAGACATTACACAAAACAAAACAAAAGTGTCTATTTGTAAAGTGATTTATTCATGAAACTAGAAAATACATTTAGGAATTATAGACTCCTAAAATATTCAGCCGTAGAGCATTAATACAGGTAAATGTCATAAATAATTATGTTAAATTGGATAATTAGAAGTATTAAGTTGCTATGGAAATGTTTGGTCCCTGCTCAGAGATGCTGGCACAGCTAATGCAATCTCTTTTGGTTGCATCACTTTAGCCAGATAAAAATCAAGATTGGGGGGAAATACCAGTGATACATGAGGGATACAAATCAGGTTTTTTGGAAAAGTTCATATAGAAACCATCAAACTGATATGTTCTGAGTTATGTCAAATGCCCAAACTTCATATCCAGAGCATTTCACAGAATGGAAGAATGTTCTTTATCTTGACAGAAAGACAAGAGTCATATTAAGGTGTGCATAGGTTTTTAGTGACCAAGTCACCATGAATAAACTCACCTTATCAGTCTTTTGCAAATGTCCAAGTACGGTTTCTTGTATGTCGTTGTTATGGATTCTAGAACTCTCTCTCTCTAGTGGAGTTTTTTCATCTCTTTACGACTATTTTTGGAAGCATACAGTTACACCATGGTATTGAATAGTGAATAGACATTGAATTATGATATGTGCTATGACAGCTGTATAAGGTGATATGTGCCACTCTAGTTTCATAATTGCCTTTCTATTTCATACATTTTGAAAATAATGGAAATACTGGTTAGAATCAATATGATGGCCTTAGTTCCCACAGGTAGCATGAAGTCTGTAATCTCTGATTTATGGAAGATTGTACTATTGAAATGTTTAGCTTGGAGTAGTACAGCCTATTCTTACTGCCCACTCAGCCATCCCATCTGAATGAATTACTGAGTTTCCACAATTGCTGTGCATACCAATAAACTTGTAGCAGATATTGTTTGCTGAGTCAGTGAGTATTGTGTTTTCTTCTTGTGTAAATAAGAAGACCTAAAGTCTTTGAAGTAGATGCTAGGTGTAGAAACAGTGACTATAACATAGCTTATGACCATTTAATTTGAAATAATTGTCTCCAGCTTCAAAGACTACAAGTATATTCTTAATTAGTTTGAAATTTGTCAGTAGTTCAAGATTGATGTAGCTTGACAACAGACTAGCATTAGACAATATTTCATTCCTTCTATACTTGCATGCTTACCACATAGAAAAATGACAAGTTTTCTATTCCCTCCTTTCAAATACAGAATTAGCATGTGTTTTGCTATTTTTATTGGTCACAGGTAGTGTGTTAATACTACTGGTGGCCAGGAAAACCAGTATCTAATGACCAAGTATTCACGAAGAGAAGATCATGACAGCAGAATTGCAATCAAATGGTTTGAGTAATAGATCTATTAGAGGAGAAAAGTTAGTATTGTTCAAGAATATTTTCAGTAATTTTACTATTCTCTTTAACTCTTGTCTTTCTCAGAATTTGGCAGATTTGACTTTGGGGTTCCTGTATAGGACTGTCGTGGTTTAACCCGGCTGGCAACTAAGCACCACACAGCCGCTCGCTCGCTCCCCCCCCTCCCCTCAGTGGGATGGGGGAGAGAATCGGGAAGGAGAAAAAGGTTAGAGCCGAGGGCTGAGATAAAGACAGTTTAATAAGAGAAAATAATAATAATAATAGCAATAATGAGAATGATAACAAAATATACAGAATATACAAAACGAATGATGCACAATGCAATTGCTCACCACCCGCCGACCGATGCCCAGCCCGTCCCGAGCCGCAAACACTCCCCGAGCCGTGATCAGTCCCCGAGCAGCGACCACTCTCCCCGCGACCGAACCGACCGACTGACTAACTGACTGACTAAGCCCCCCCGAGCATGACGTTATATGGTATGGAATAGCTCTTTGGTCAGTTTGGGTTAGCTGTCCTAGCTGTGCTGTGCTCCCAGCTTGTTATGCACCTGGCCGAGCAGGAGAAGCTCAAAAAGTCCTTGAGCAGTCTGAGCACTACTTGGCAACAACTAAAAACATCACTGTGTTATCAACATTCTTCTAGCACTAAATCCAAAGCACAGCACTATGCTAGCTTTTGTGAAGAAAATTAACTCTATCCCAGCTGAAACCAGGACAAGGACTTAAATGAGTCCAAGCCAATTTCACTTGGAGCATCTAAGTGTCTGTAAAGTGCTTCCTGATACTTCGTGATTATAGGTTCAGCTTAGAAACTAGAGTTAGTGTAAATACTGAATTCAGAATTTCTATTCATCACTGTTTCTCAGAAAACAAGAGGCCTTCCTTTCCTAGTTGCATTATGTTGTCTTTGGTTTCCTTGATTACTTTCTCCAAGTATCCATATCTTTTTTCAGAGAGCCACTTTTGTCCCTGATTATGTTCTGGTGATTATCCTGAGCACTTTGTCTACTTACTGCAGTTCCCTTAAAGGAGTAAAACAAACATGAGATATTTTCTTGAAGTTTGCATAATGATGACATTTCAGAGCATAAAATTTCAATAAGAATGAAATAGGCTGGAGGAAATAGGTGAATCACAAGGATAGGGATATGTACAGCAGGATAACATAAGCATGGTAGAACTCTACTGGGGACTGGGAGCAGTGTTGATCGAAGTACATAGGTAAGCCAACAGTGGTGTATGTGTCATTGAATAATTATATCATTAAACTGCTACTAGGACTTCCTGTTGCATCCCAGTACCTATTCCCAGCTGAGGGGGGGAAAAAAAGTATCTGAATTATGAATGCAGATTCACTCCAGTATTTTCTTTGGGTCCATGGAACACTCTAAATACACATGCAGGTTTGGCAAAGCTTGCAGACTTCATGGGAGCTAATACTTTTTCTGTTGGAACCACTGGGTTGTATGGTTGCAGTACAGATCATCTGTGGTTTATTATGAAGATTGTACGGACTAACTTTATATAAAACATAGTGGAAAAAGAAATGAGTCGTACTATGTACCCAAACTGTTTAAGATCTACAAAACTCAAAGCCAAGTGTCTGGATCTTAACTATCTCTGCAACCAGTGCTTCCAGAAAATAGAACGATGTTCCTGAAACATTTTTGTAATTTCTTTTAAAAAAAAAGTGGATTTTGAATCTAGACAAACTGTAAACTAAACTTAAGGGACTTTTTTTCCTTTGTGGATTTTGTCAAAAAAGGAAAATAGCACATGTAAAACTTTAGGAGTGTCCAAATGCTTATTTGTAACTTGAAATTTGAACAAGATGATGGACAGATTCAGATTGTCAAATAAAAACACTTTCTGCTATTTAATAATGGATTTGATAAGAACTATGTCTGTGGTTTAAAAAAATAAAAAAAAAATACCCCTTCCTTGGTGCAAAGATATGTTTTAGTGATGCTTAGTGCCTCTAAGAGGTTGTTTTGGGGGGAAGGGAGGCAGCAAGGGGAAAGAGGAAGATAATGGGAACCTATCTTTCTGTTTCTTAAAAGGCCCAGAAGATTTGAAAGGAACTACATTTCAGTGGATTGATGGGACTTGGTCAGGGATATCAACTGCAGCTAAAAGTGCTTATTCTGTTCTCAGTCAGAAAAAGAGACTAGATGCCAGCATTCAAAAGTAATTTTTCTTTCTTAGTGTAAAGTAGTAGGTATGTGGCAATCTGTCAAGTGAAAGCCTGTGGAAATCAAGTAGTTAGGCTGACAGATATCAGAAAAGTCGTTCATTGTTTAATAAAAGAAATTCATGAAGTTGTAAGATACAAAATTAGCACGACTCTATTGTTGTTAGTAGATCATGTAAAACAGCCTGTGTTGTATCTAAGGGTATAGCGTCAGCAAAAGAGTGTGTTTTTATTTCCACTCTTCAGTAGTAAATAGTGATTAAAGTCAAGCAATGCTAGCATTTTTTTGTTGACTACTCTTTGCATCAAACATAACGAGGAAAGCACTAGAAAGTTGCTGGACTAAACTTGACTCAGAAGAAAATATTTGCTTCCTAGCAAATTTTCTTAAAGGAATGATACAGAAAAAGATGCAGATCTGTCAGATCTGTAGAAAGCTGATAGACACCTGATGTTGTGGCAGGACAAAGAGGTGGTTCTATTAGGAGAATGCTGAATACTGAAACTTGGAAGGGACCAAGGTAATTTCTATGACAAATACCTTTGCATAGCACATTCTCTACATTTTATTAACTTCTATTTTTCTGAGCTGTTATAACGCCATGTATAACTTTTGCAATTTAATTTAAAAATATCTTGCATATAGTGGGGAAAATGGAACTATTAGGACTACTTTACTGGAAAATGGAATATTCTATTGCCATGAGCTAAGTGGGAGTGATGTATGTAACAATGGGAGGAGGGAAATAAGGATAGGAAAAAAATTATATGCTGCACTACCCAGTTGTACCTTGAGATTTCTGTAATCCAGCTACATAGTTGGCTGATACCTTCTGTGTCTATAGCTGTACTTTCAAACAGATGCCAAGAATATTTTAAGGCTGTTTTGTGGGAGAACTTTAAAGATAGCAACATGAAAATAAGAAGAGAGAATGAGAAACAACTTGACCCTGAAGAAGTTGTCAGTCTGTTACAGTAAAACTGGGAAATGTTTTGATCTAGAAAAGAAGTTGTAAGTAGCAGCTGTTGTGTACTTAAAAATTAAATACAGAGATAAGCTGTTTCAAGTGTTACTTTGACTTACTGATTTTGGTAATACTCATGCTTGCTATTGCTGATAGCTCATGAAATCAGATAAAACTAAAAATAATATAGGTTTTTAAAAAAGGATTTAGAAGCAGAATTATAAAGTATCCTTTTAAAGGAAAAACAAATTCCTTCACACACCCTGTACCACTCTGTTGACATGCAGAATGAAAGCAAATTTCAAAAAACTCAAATATTTTTTTAAAAATAGAATCTTTGACTTCTGGTATAAGGCCAGCAAGTCTTGCATCTTTTGTGAGATAATTAACTCTCTAATTCCTGGAATTAATATAATGTTTTGCAAACTATGCACTTAGAAGAACAGATGGGGGTGATTATATGGTGGCTTATTATTCAGTCCCTTAATACAAAATATCATTGTTTGATTTCCATTTAGTAATGTTGGAGCTGTTGTGTTTGTATGTGTTCAAATTTTAATTACAGTCATTTCCCATGTCTGATATTTTCTTTCATTTTTAATACATCTGATTAGTGCTTCAGGGCCTACTACCTCACTTTCACCATACAAATGAGGTTTAAATTCTTCAAGGGTTACAATATTAATTTTTTGATCATTGATGGTCTCAGTTCTTTTTTATTGTGTTCATTAGAGTATATTAATTTAAATCTGCTTTACTAAAGATTTTTTGTCTTTAAGGTAGTGAAGGGTACACATGTTTGCCCCTGTGCAGGATTACATACTACCTGCTTCAGAGCTCTGCTTTAGAAAATGCAGCTTTTCAGACTCATGTCTGGTTTCTAAAGGTTACTATTCTGGGTGCCTCTGTCTAGATACTAAACTTATACTACTTTGCAAGGTCTATAGACTTTCAAAAAATCTAGGACCTTTGAAAATCAAGCTATGAGGGTATAATCCTAAAGGGAATGTTTTAGATTTCCATGTTCATAGGCTGATGTATTAAGTGATATTAATAATTAATTAAATTTTAGTGGTGTTAGTATGTGGTGGCATGACCATCATGGCTTGGGGAAGACATGTTACCTGCTCTGCAGCTGCTAAGAAAACCTTTAGCAGAGGGACAAGTAAACAATTGTCCAGAGGCTAATCTCTTGGCAATCTCTAAATTCAACTGAATGAGTGAGTTTGAGCAATTTGTCTCCCAACAAATTATTTGTCACTAATAATTTCAGAAAATCTTCAAGACATTGCTTGTTAGTGTTTGTATCTTTTCCACATGTCTTTATACTTGCGTCCCAGATTTCAGAAGAGGTCAGTGTTTTGTGGCTGTATTTAGAGCCAAGTGTTCCACATTACCTGCCTAAGATGTTTATCTCAGGGAATGGACCTTGTGGTTAACACTGCAAAGAGAAACTGAGGATTTGGGCAACATAGTTTATTCAGGAGTTCTCAATATTCTGCTTTCCAGCATCTAGCTGCATGGGCATTGGTGATTACTTGTCCTGTTGTTTTAGGTCTCTGAATACTATGCAGTTCATCTTTACTCTTTTCAGAATAGGGCTCTTGAAATATTTTTCTGTCTAGTCCAACCAAACTCTGTAAGTAACAGAGACATTCTTCAGATAATTCTTGTAAAATGACATATTTATCTGATTAAACAGATTCTGGTTAAGTATCAAATGAACAATTTTTTATTAAAAAAATAGAACTAAGCAAACTCATGTTGTTATCAATTTTGAAATCTTTAATTAAGGCCCATTTTTAATTGTTGCAGTAAGGAGTAGCTGAGAAATTAAAAGCTGTAGCAAACTGGCAAAATGGCCAACATTTTGTAAATGGGCTTCATGTGAGCAAAATTTCTTGGAATTTATTTAGTACTAAAATACCAGAACAATAGTAATGAAATAAGGGTTGCTATGTTTGTATCTATGCAATTTGCATTTCATAAAATATTAAAATATTACTGTGTTGTTATGCTAGCATAGTTCTGTTTGGTACCTTCATGTGATTATTTCTGTAATGACCTGATCAATAGTTGAATACAATTTTCAAATACGAGCAAGTGTAATCTCCAGGCTACTTGACAACGCATATTTTGCCTTTAAGTATGATCAAAGTGTATTTCGTTATAAGTTATAACCTTTCCTATAGAAAAAAAAGATTTAGAACAGTTTGAATAAAATTGGTGAAAAGAAAATAAAAGTCTGATGGTTCTTCATCAGCAATGCCTTTCAACTTAACCCTACCCTCCCTGCCCCCAAGTCCCATTAAATAAATAGTAGCCATCTGTTGACCAAATATATAATGAAAAGCACTGATCAGAAACAGTTTACTTTAGAAAACTAGAAAACCACTCCTACACTTTCCCTTGTGGAAGCTGTCAGTTATCATAAATCATCAAGACATACCATGACCTGAAAAAAGTCCTCTAGCACATATCTTATTAATTGAATGGAGGACAAAAAAATGCCCTCTTTATGCAACCTTTCAGTGGCGAGCATGGCAGCAGGTGGAAAAATGCCAAGTTCGTGGAGCAATCCCAAGCACAAAGAATCAAAATGGGCAATAAAAAGCCACATAGGCAGCCTTTATAAAGCACAGGTGTATACAGTATAGGGAGATGGTAAGTGAAAGTTGTGGCATTTTAGTTTCTCATTTTAATGTCCCATTCTTCGGCAATCTGCATCACATAGTTCCCTATTCTCCCTTTCTTGGCACCCCTCTAGTTTTAACAGCTTACTGTGCAAGGCCAAACGTTTTCAGTGAGCAGTCAGTCTTTTTGTCACAATACTATCTATACCTTGTATTTTATTACTTCTTTATTAAAAACAACTTTTCTGCTGAATCACATGCCATTGTTTGCAGTTCGTGGTCATAATTTCTACTCAAGGTGAATTTCCATTGGCATTTTTAACTTTTTCCACAGTATTTTTTGTGCTTATGGGTAGAGGGTCCTCTCAAATCAGATTCCTTGCGCTGTGTGAAAATGCTGGGAAAGCATGAAAGCCCCTTTTGAGCAGGCAGAATATCTTGGCTTGATGCATGCAATGCAGTAGATGGGTGGACTGGATGACCCAGAGGGATTCCTGTCAAAGCCCAAGACTGGAAGGTGAGTTTTCATCTCACCTTGGAGTGGGAAAGGCACGTTGTAGAAAAGATCATAACATACAGACCTAAGGTAGCTACTGTAATGTAATCAGATAAGGATAAAGTTAGCTTATCATGATCTCTGTGCTATTTACTGTAAATGTGGGATTGTTGATATTCTGGTTCTTAAGAGTGAGGCATGCCTAATGATTTAATTACATTGCACCTGGAATTGGAATCAGTATTCTCAGCATTCCTTAGCTAGAGAAAATTAAAGGGTCAGGCTTTGAAAAAGTGCTCAAGACATCCATGCTCTGTCTCCCTCTTATTCTTAAGATGCTTAATAGCAACAAGATGAGCTTACTTGATAATCTACCAATATATTTAGGTGCTAAAATAAGAGCTAAACTCCTTTGAAAATCTGGCCCTAATACCAGCACTGTGAGAGCTGCTTATGTATTTAAAAAAGGCTTAAAAGTCTAAGAATAGAGAGTTGCAGATTCTTTTGAAGGAAAGTGGTAGAAACCATATTTGCCCTGTTGAGTGATGTGCTTAGTTTAGTTTTAAAGGGGAGGAAATTGGCTAGACACTCTAAGGGCTTATATATATATATACCTATGCAACTTAGAGTTTCTTTCTGAACTTCCCTTCAGGTGACTGTTTAGGAATTTCCTACTTGTAGGCACAGGTCTGTGTTACAAGAACAGATAATATGCTTGTGCTCATTTTTTGGCAGAATACTTAGCACTGGAAGATATTAATTATTTGCTGACTTGCTTTGACACAATTGTTCAAATTTTTCAATGCTGCTGAACATTGGTTATCTTCTTGATCACATCGGCATGTCTCTTCATGTAATTAAGTTTTAACTTAACCTGACAAAAAATGAAAAGGAATTATATGAAATTTATTTATGAAACCGATTTTAAGTGAGAAGTGATTTGAGCTTTTTAGCTGTCAAATATCTGTACATATACTGTTTTCTCTAAAACACTTAATTTTTAATCTTGTCAGCCACATACTCTTTTTTAAAATACATGTTTGTTAGTTAGCTCTGTTCATTTCAGTGTAGTTGCTTCTAATTTGTGTCATTCTGAGGGTCGAATCTAGCCTTGTAATTGTTGTAGTAGTCTCAGCTACACCTGCAAAAACAGTGACACTACCTTCTGAATTGGCATATATTTAGTATGCCTTGTAATGCCTCTGGAGAAACCTGAAATTTAGTCAATATTTTATTCTTATTTACTAAAATTCATGGCACAATAAAGTGAAATAACTGCTGGTTCATAATGTAAGACAAATATGCTGTCGTCTACAAGGACAGCACTTTGAATGTGAGTTTGTTGTGATACCTCCTTGAACTTAAAGTCCATTGAATGGGAGAGAGCACACACTGATTTTGAAATGTTTAACCAATCTTTATTAAAGAAAAAAAAGGCATATTAGGCAGAGTTGACTGGAGAACAGTAGCTCTGTTTCATGGAAGACTTTATTTCCGAATGTATTTTCTTTGAGACACCCAAGTATTTTGAAACTCTGGGAAAGAAATGGTATTCTGGTTTGAAGCTGTTCACCTGGCAGCCTGCCTAGGAACCATTGATGTCAGGAGCTCATACTTAGTCTTCCAGGTCATCCAGGCTTTCAGCCCACCAGGTAAGCTGCCAGGACAGCAGCTAAACAAGCAGGGTAGTGAGAGGAACAGAAAAAGGTTTCCCATAGAAACATGGTTTGGCATGTGAATCTGGAAATGTTGCTCTGGATCTGTTGAACACTTCCAAAATTAAATTGTTTCATGTGACATTTCAATTTAAATAAGTCAGGAAATGCCATGGAGTATTTTCTTTTTTTTTAGCCATCCTTAATTTTAGTTTCATCTTGAACTGGGGAAGGTTACAGAAGTGACATAGTAGTTACACTGATGCAGTTTAGGCCTGGACAGAGAAGCTTCCGATTTGTGGATTAGCTGTACTTGTAGAAGTGGTCCAGGGAAAGTGTTTGCTACTTATGCATTGTACTTTTACAACATAGTAGTAAAACAAAATCCTCACCTGTGTTTACATCCTACTTTTTACAATAAAACTGTGCATCTTTGGTACTGAAAGTAAAGTAATTGATACAGATACGTGGAGGCTGAATACATGGAATACCGCCACTATTCTCTCCGCTAAGTGGTGTCCAAGATTTTGCCAACTCATTAATGGAAGAAAAGCTGAAACTTGGTACTGAGTTTGTAGGAGCCTGAAGACAGGTTTTATCTCTTGTATGACAGTTTCTCCTAGATGAATGCTTAAATTACTCCTATCCTCTAACCGATGTGCTGATAGGATGATGGAGAAAAAATAGAGTACTAAATATGACTGGCAAGCAGGCAAAAGGAAAACAACTATACTGGTGATGTTGCTGGAGATGAATGGAACTGTAACAGAACTGGGAATCTGCTTCTTTAAAATAGTCACTTTGTTTAAAACTCTGAGATTTGAAGAAATAGAAAGACTGACTCAGTGTGGTATGGTCAAATGCAAGTGGGGAAGGAAGTAAACGGTAAAGTCATAATGTTTGCTCCATACCCCTTGTTATTAATTACTGTACATATCTGTGTATTTTGCATTAAAATAGCTCATTAATGAGTAGCTAGTTAACACAATGTGCATTTAGGGAGGGCAAAGGGACATTAACCGTTTGCAATAAGACTGTAAATCCAGACTGGGTTGCTAGGCATTGTAACCCATATATTTAGACTTCTGGGCAAACATTCAAACTGCAGATCATGAAAAGACTATGTGGTGAAGTATTTTTCAGTAAGGTAATCCTCAAAAATAGAAAGGCAGTAGAGACTGAGGTGTATTTTTATCATCACATACACAGAGTTTGGGGGTTTGATAAAGTATTGATGGGGTTGAGCTAATAGTGATTGCATTCAGTAAATAAAGGAAAAATTAATTCCCTCAGCTGTAATTTTAAGACCTTCTGCTAATACTAGAATATATTTACACATTTTAGGAAGATTAAAACTGTAAAAAGGAAGTTAATCAGTTTGCATTAATCATACTCAGAAAGAAACTCCATTGACAATTCTAAGAATGAAAATACGCATCATAATCCATAATTGGTATGGTTTAACTTACTTTGCAGAGTCAGCCTTTGATTTATCAGTTAATTAGGTAAAATAATTACAGTTTTGTGTTAGAAAGATATTCTAGGCATACGGTAGATGTTAATGAAAAAATATGAAGATGAGTAAACATACTGCAGACAGTACTGCTGCTCAGTGCTAATGTGAGATATAATGAAAGCCAGTTACTTTACTGGACCCCAAACTATTGTTGTTACTTAGTATTTTCCTTTCAAGCTTGTAGAAATTTTGTCTCATCAAGTATGACAGGATTATATGATGCACTTTGTAAAAATAAATGTCTAAGTGAGCTACGGTCAAGTGTATAAAAGGAGCAGGGTTTTTGTGTTGGTTTTAATAACATTAGTTGATTAAATAGGAAGACCTTTGAAAAAAAAAAACAAAACAGATTCATTAACATTACCACATGGTACACATGATAGAAATTTGCTGAAAGGGAACAGAACTGAGAAAGAATCTATTCCCTTTGGCCAGCTTATTTTAAAAGCAGAAAATTAGGGAATCGCATACCTTCAAGATCTAGGGTATTTTGACTTTTAAAAGGAGTATATCTACTTCTGGTGTCATAATTCCATGCTTTGTAAAAAAGGAAAGTTACAAGTCCTTTTAATACTTGCTTTGTTGCCTGCCTAAACCTCATTAAATGGTCAGCTATTTGGATCTAATCTTCCCAGAATAAATTCCTAGTTCTGTTGGTCTAAATTTGCAAGTCAGTCATCCTTTATAAGGGGCAGTGTTTCTTTAAGATTAATATATGATTTCTACAGCACTTCTAAAGCCATTTCAATATCAGAAAATTTGCTTCTGATTTTTTGTGATAGAGCACAAAAAGCCAGTGCAACCTTCAAAGTAAAGATAATTTGCAGGGGTAGCTGCTCTGCAAGGTGTGCAATCCCCACCCAGTAATCAATTTTCTTGTTTGGGACATTTCCCTTGTTGATCCTGAAATTCTCATTTCCTATCTCAGGTCCCTGAACAGAGTTCAGGTCCCTGAACAGAGTTTCTGTATACCTTATTGGTGGTGGTTTCCTTCAGAGATCTCATTACCACGTCCAGAGGAAACAGAATTGTGTTTGGATTAAACACTTTTTAATATTTTTCTTAGATACATAATTCCTTAGTGCTGAAGAAATGTTACCTGTGTGAATTTGACAAAAGTGGAATGCTTGGTAAATGCGCACAATACTCTTTGTGGTAAGTAGAAGATCACTTGGCTTACAGCACTGATCAGAATATCTTTCATATAGTTATGTCTCTCATACTGTTTATTTTGTTAGTGTGTGTGCTGGTGGTCATATATTTAACAAGTTTGTGTTACCCCATATTTAGTTCTAGTTATTTTATTTTTTTCATAAAAAGCAATATCTGCAAGGTATTATTTTTATTAAGATTAACCCTTTCTGACAAGACATTGTATTTGCAAATTCTGTAGATCTTATGAGTTCTCAGCCTGTCAGGTTCTTTGCAAGCACTTTGAATTTAAATCTGATAAGCACAAAATTATAGCTCCAACTTTTAAGTACAACACAAACTGTTCATTTCAACAGGAAACCACGACTATGGTGGCTTATACTAATAAGATAAGACATCTAGGCACACTTTATAGATTTACTAGCCCAGAGGTCTTGAGAATGGAATTCTCAGGTGTATTAACGTGTCTAATAGAATAATCTTTATGTTACTGCACACATCTGTTTTGCATAGAACAGTAGGTCACTTCTCTTTACTGTATTAAGACATGTAAATGGAAGGTATATTCTAATCCAGCTAAGAGAAAAAGTAGGGTTTTTTTTCCCCCTGAGGAATCTTTTCCAATGTAGCAATAAAATTTTTTTCTTGTGATAGAGATGGTTCATGAAATAACTCACTAGATTAACAGGTTTTTTAGTATTGGAAATAATTGGCAGTGAATCCAGGAAAAGCATTTCAAAGAAAGGGAGAAAGCAAATCAATAACTGTCACGGTATAAAGGAGGCTGGAGAATTTTATTTAATTATATATATTATATATGTATATATCTTAAAAAAAAGGATTTTCTCTATTGTCAGAACTTCATAAGGCTTCTATTTAACTGAAGTTCTTTTCAGTCTCTTCCTCATTTTAAGCTAAATGATGCTATGCTTAATATATTTTTTAAAAAACTCTTTCCTCATTGTGATAACTGCTTAAAATAAAGGTGATAACTGATCCATAAATAAAGTTAAAAGTGTAGAAATAATTTTATTTTAAACATAATGTTTCACATTCTAGGGATTTTTTCCTCATGATTAGACTTTTAAAAATAAAATTAAAATATGGGATTCTGTCATAATTATATGATTTCAAGATCTGGGATTTAAAAGCATATATACCAATATGAAACTTTTATAAAATTCAGAGCTGAATACTGAATTAGATCCTTACCCTATTCTCCACCACAATTTGGATTTGTCTATTCAAATCTGATACCATGAAAAATGTCAACATGGTCTGGTGAACAGTGAAGTAGAAGTTCATGTGAAGCTTTATCTTCAGAACATATCACAAGGCACTTCTATTCTTGAATATGCCTTTGACCTTAAATTGTTATGCATTAAAATATAATGAAATTAAAAGAATTATGACTAGAATTTTCCTGGTTTCCCCCTTCCCCAATGACAAATGTGGCCACATGGGGATAAAACTGAAATTCTTTGCTTTTCCTTTTGATAAGATGTAAACACTATGTTGTATTTTGGGTCAAATCATATCAGATGAAACAATTCATTGAACCAAATCAAGAAGCATTTCATTATGGATCTGCCTGAACCTAATTAGTGCCTGCCTAATGAGGAGGCAGCAAAGTACCTCATGGGAATTGTGTAGGTGTGTCATGCCCTCCTTTCCCATGCTTTTCCTGGCTGGCCTACATTTTTTAAGCACACTGCAGTTTCTCCTTTGGCTAACAACTGTAGCCGATCACACACATATTGTGTGCCCCAGAGAGAGCAGGTCTCAATGGGAAGAATGGCTCTGCTGACTGTTGACCAGCAGAGAGCAGTACATGTTGAAAGCCAGCAGCTCTGCTTTTAAAGTAGAATTTTCAACTAAACCTTAAACTCTAGTTTCTGATTCCGGAAAACTTATGTGAGTGCTACAATTGCATGAAAGAGCAGTTGTGAGGTTGCTGCTGTTCTGTGTTTAATTAAAATAATGACCAGTTTGGTGAATTACCATGTTTCCCCTTCCATGGAAACTGTAACACTGATCTTGTTATTTTTTAACCTGCTGGAAATTCTGTTAATTTTGATACTTCTAGTTCTCGTTGACCTCATAGGATCAGAAGTTGGACCTTGATGCGGCATCACCCTGAATACTGTGTGCAGTTCTGGGGCCCACAATTTAAGAAGACTGTGAAGGTCCTTGAATGTGTCCAGAGGAGGGCAACAAAGCTGGTGGCAAAGCTGGAAGTAATGTCCTATGGGGAGCAACTAAGGGCTTTGGGCTTATCTAGTTAGGAGAAAAGGAGGCTGAGGGGCCACGTCATTGCTCTCCACAGCTTCCTGAGGAGGTGAAGTGGAGAGGGGTATGCTGATCTCTTCTTCCTAGTATTCAGTTATAGGACACATGGGAATGGTTCAAAGCTGCATCAGGGGAGGTTCAGACTTGATATTAAGAAGCATTTATTTAGAGAGAGTGGCCAAACACTGGAACAGGCTTCCTAGAGAGGTGGTAAATGCTTCATGTCTGTCAGAGGCATTTGGACCATGCCCTTAATCACAGAATCAGAGAATGGCAAGGGTTGGAAAGGACCTCAGGAGAACATCTAGTCCAAACCTCCTGCTAAAGCAGGTTCACCTAGACCATGTTGCACAGGACATCGTCCAGGCAGGCTTTGAATATCTCCAGAGAAGGAGACTCCATAACCCCTCTGTGCAGCCTGTTCCAGTGCTCTGTCACCCTCAAAGTAAGGAAGTTTTCCTCATATTCAACTGGAAACTCTTATCATAGAATCATAGAATCGTCTAGGTTGGAAAAGACCTTTAAGATCACCAAGTCCAACTGTTAACCTAACACTGCCATCCCACCACTAAACCATGTCTCTAAGTACCTCATCTACCCTTCTTCTAAATACCTCCAGGGATGGGGACTTGACCACCTCCCTGGGCAGCCCATTCCAGAGCCCGACAACCCTTTCTGTGAAGAAATTTTTCCTAATGTCCAACCTAAACCTGCACTGTCATAACTTCAGACCATTTGCCCTCATCTTATCATCCGTTACCAGGGAGAAGAGGCCAATCCCCACCTCACTACAGCCTCCTATCAGGTAATTGTAGAGGGCGATAAGGTCTCCCCTCAGCCTCCTCTTCTCCAGGCTAAACAACCCCAGTTCCCTCAGCGGCTCCTCGTAAGACTTGTACTCCAGACCCCTCACCAGCTTTGTGGCTCTCCTCCGGACATGTTCCAGCAACTCAGCATCTTTCTTGTAGTGAGGGGCCTAAAACTGAACACAGTATGTTTCAGTTTGTGCCCATTTCCCCTTGTCCTGTTGCTGAACACCTGTGACAAAAGTCTGTCTCTGTCCTCATGATGTCCACCCTTAAGATATTTGTATGTGTTGATGAGATCTGCTCTCAGTCTTCTCTTCTTCAGGCTAAACAAGCCCAGATCCCTCAGCCTTTCTTCATAGAGGAGATGCTCCAGCCCCTTTATCATCCTAGTTGCTCTCCTCTGAATTCTCTCTAGGTGTTCGTCATCTTTCCTGAACCAGGGAGCCCAGAACTGGACACAGTACTCCAGGTGGGGTCTCCCCGGGGCAGAGTAGAGGGGGAGGAGAACCTCCCTCAACCTGCTGGCCTCACTCCTCTTAATGCACCCCAGGATGCCATTGGCCTTCTTGGCAACAAGGGCACACCTCTGGCTCACGGTCAGCATGTCATCCACTAGGACTCCCAGGTCCCTCTCGGCAGAGCTGCTTTCCAGCAGGTCATCCCCCAGCCTGTACTGGTGCATGGGGTTTAACCTCCCCAGGTACAGCGATAATGAGCTTTAACTTGGTCAGCCCTGAACTAGACAGGCAGCTGGACTAGATGATCATTGTAGGTCCCTTCCAACTGAAATAGTCTTCTATAATATTCAATATTTACATCCTCATTCTGAAGCACAAGACCTTGAACAAATACCCTAGGGAGGGAAAAGTATTTATATTTTTTTTCATGATTCTTCAAAGGGTTTGCACTTTTAATAGTGTAATTAAATTTATTACTTTAGAGATTTATACAAATTATTAAAGTGCTTCCCCTTCTATTCCACCCCCTCCCCCACCTTGTGAAGGTTTTCTTTACCCAACAACATAATAACATCAATTGTAACAACTGAAAGGTTGATAGGCCTCTGTCAGTCTTGAAGTGTGCCTAAATGGACACCTCCATCTGGAAAAAAGCTATTTAGCTAGATTTGAGTTGCTTGTACTCATGCTTACCAATATTGGTTTGCAATGTGGATAAGAGGTAATTGTTGAACTGAAATCTTGTGGAATGCAAGAAGTGCAGAAGCCGAGTGGGCAGTAACCGCAAGGTTACGAAGAGGAGGAGCAAGAGGGCATCACCGTGACGACACAGTGACTGGCAGGACTGGAATGTGGCTCTGCTCTAAATCTTGGGGTTAGAAAATAAACTGCGTCACTTGGAGCATCCATACTGTGTATGCTGTGTTTCCTTGACCCGCAGATGGCAGGGTGTCTGCGTGATCCTTTGGGTAATTCCTTGCCTTGCTTTGCTTTGCTTGCGCATGTGGCTTTTGCGTTACCTATTAAACTGTCTTTATCTCAACCGGGGAGTGAGTGAGTGGCTGCGTGGTGCTTACCACTACAGTCCCTTTTGGTGTGAAAGGTGTATCTGAAAACACAGAGTTGACAGAATTGGAGTCAGATTTTGTTCGAGTAGTTTTTAAGAGATTCTCAGCAATGATATGGGACTCGAAGGGTTGGGGATAATGACAGGTTTGATTGGAATGTGCTAGATTGAATTTATAGCTGTTATTGCTGTTTAGCTATTAATTGGCAGGCTCCTGTGCTTGCGATGGGGCTTGCTTGCCTTACTGTATATTAGAGTCCAGTGCTCGTTAGTTGCTGCTTTTTGCTTTTGCTGCTTGCTGTACCGCTGTACTGCTTATCATTTCACTGCGCTGTGCCTGGGAACATTTTGATAACCGCCATGGTGATGTGCCTGGGCTGGCAGATGGCCAGGGCATCACTGCTGTTTCTGTGCTGCTGTGCTGGACAGGCTGTGGATAAGTCCAAGCCCAAGCAGGAGCAAGAGGAGGAGTTCATAGCAATGCTAAACTGGTCTGGTCCAAAGAGACCAGGGGTGGAGATTGTAATGAATATACCTTTAAATTGTTGTAACCCATTATTTGAGTTGCATGTTATAGGAATTACTATAGCAAGAACCACCTGAACCAACGGAGGACAAGCCTTACAAGAAGCAGTGCAAGTGCAGCAGTGACCTGACCTGAGCTGGCTTTGGTGCCCAGTTACTCCATGCAACACACCACTTCTCCTGTCCTGAGTGACCAGCATAAGAGATAGAGCCCAAAGTCATGGACTAAATTAACTCCATGGACATTTTGTAGACATTTCTGAACATTTTACAAGGGTGGTCCATAGACTAAGGGAATGATATCTGTGTAATATATTAAAGGATAGAATAAGGGGTGGATACTGTCCTGGTTTTGGCTGGGACAGAGTTAATTTTCTTCCTAGTAGCCAGTATAGTGCTGTGGTTTGGATTTAGTACTAGAAGAATGTTGATAACACACTGATGTTTTGGTTGCTACTGGGCAGTGCTTAGACTGGCCAAGGACTTCTCAGCTCTCAGCTCTGCCAGGTGCACAAGAATTTGGGAGGGGACACAGCCAGGACAGCTGACCCAAATTGACCAAAGGGCTATTCCAGACCATATGATGTCCTGTTCAGTATATAAGCTAGGGGGAAAACAGATTATGCAGGCAATATCTGCATTATGGTTCAAACAAATCATCCATCGCTATCATCAAGCGGGCTCACCATACTTTGAAGCAACAATTAGATCAGCATAGGGAAGGGGAACTAGGGTTCCCAGTGAACCAGCAGCATGAGGTATTAGCAAAGTCACTGTATGTATTAAATCATTTGGCCAGAGGGGCACAAGGACAGGTGGTGTCACAATTACATTGGCAGTTGACACCGGAAGAGTTACAGAGGTGAATCAAGTCGCCAGTGTGAGTGCGGGGAGTGGAGACCAGGCAATGGGAGAAAGGGTTCCATCTTGCTTGCTTAGGGAGAGGTTAGGCCTGTGTAGAGAAAGACAGAGAGGTACGATGGGTTCCCACGAAATGGGTTCGTCCAGAGTTACAAAACTAATCTGTGATTTAGGTTGTAGGTAATTTTGATTGCAGATATTGTTATATTAATGCTTTGTTTTTGTTATTGCATGTGTACTAACACTATTGTTACGAGCTGTAGCGCAATTGTTATAAGAATTGCTTCTAAAAAATGCATTAGATAACCTTTGTATAGTAACTTGTAGCACAAAATAAAATAGAGCTTAGGGAGAGGGAAATGTGGAATGCAAGAAGTGCAGAAGCTGAGTGGGCAGTAACCGCAAGGTTACGAAGAGGAGGAGCAAGAGGGCATCACCATGACCACACAGTGACTGGCAGGACTGGAATGTGGCTCTGCTCTAAATCTCGGGGTTAGAAAATAAACTGCGTCACTTGGAGCATCCATACTGTGTATGCTGTGTTTCCTTGATCCGCAGACGGCAGGGTGCCTGCGTGAGCCTTCGGGTAACCCTAATGTTGATACAAGAACCAACAAAATCTTACAGCAGTGGCAACATTTGTTATCATACTGGTGGAGTGTTTGAGAACAGCTTGAAAAACAGCATCATGAGGTATATTGATGCTTTGGAAGCTCATGACTAGGAGAAGTTAAGACTTCCAAAGTTTTAAATCTCTCTCTTCCCCCTCCCCTTCTAATTTGTCTCCACAAATTGGAAGAACACAGTAAAGATAACCACAATATATCTCATAAGACAAAGGAGGGAAAAGAATCATGTGCCAGATGATTCTATGAGCAAGGAGATGTAGTGGCCAGATGGAAATGTTTAAGTAATGAATTACTTGGAGGTAGCATGAGGGAAGCAGACATACTGTACAGATATTTATCTGTCAGGAATAGATTGAAGTGTTGCAGGCTGAAATTATTCATTTCATTCATTTTATTGAGTAGCCGGAGGTGGTATCCTGAAAATATGATAAACATCACACGTGGACCTTCTTCAGACATTATATGAGTAGTGCAAAACTGCCACAGAATTTTACCACCCAAATTGCAAAATATGCCTAGCTATTCTTCGCCAATAGGACTAATACGGAAAAAAACACAGGTGGTGGTGTTACAGAAATCAAAGCAAACACCCATTCCCTAGAGTAATGGTTGAGAAGAGATATTCGAAACAGAACTTCAGTGTTACTACATTATTGACATTACTGGGTTTTTCTTTGCATTAACTTTGATTCTCCATATAATTTGTTTGAGTACTGTGAAAAAGAAGTACAGCAAATAACAACAGAATCATAGAATCATTTAGCTTGGAAAGGACCTTTAAGGTCATCAAGGGCAACTGTTAACCTAATCCTGCTATTCCACCACTAAACCATGTCCCTAAGCACCTCATCTACCAATCTTTTAAATACCTCCAGGGATGGGGACTCCACCACTTCCCTGGGCAGCCCCTTCCAATGCTTGACAACCCTTTCAGGGAAAAAATTTTTCCTAACGTCCAACCTAAACCTCCCCTGGCACAACTTGAGGCCATTTCCCCTTGTCGTATCACCCATTACATGGGAGAAAGGACCAATACCCACCTCACTACAGCCTCCTTTCAAGTACTTGCAGAGGGCAATAAGGTCTCCCCTCAGCCTCCTCTTCTCCAGGCTAAACAACCCTAATTCCCTCAGCCACTTCCCATTAGCCTTGGGCTCCAGACCCCTCATCAGCTTTGTTGCTCTCCTCTGGACATGTTCCAGCAACACATCTCTCTTGTAGTGAGGGGCCCAAAACTGAACACAGTATTCAAGATGTGGCCTCAACAGCACCGAGTACAGGGGCACGATCACTTCCCTACTCCTGCTGGCCACATTATTCCTGATACCAGCTAGGATGCCATTGGCCTTCTTGGCCACCTGGGCACGCTGCTGGCTCATATTTAGCCAGCTGTCAACCAGTACCCCAAGGTCCTTTTCTGCCTGACAGCTTTGCAGCCACTCTTCCCCAAGCCTGTAGCATTGCACGGGGTTGTTATGACCCAAGTGCAGGACCTGGCACTTGACCTTGTTTAATCTCATGCAGTTGGCCTTGGCCCATCGATCCAGACTGTCCAGATCCCTCAGCAGAGCCCTCCTCCTCTTGAGCAGATCAACACTCCCACCCAATTTAGTTTCATTTGCATTCATTATTAGTAAATATTAGAGCTGGGAAAATATTTTGAAATGAAAGTCTCTGTCAACATTTGCTTGAGTTTCTAAGTAGCTTTTCCTTGAGCCTGCTTGCATCCTTTTTATTCAACTTTCACAATGATCAAGTTTTAATGGAGAGGGTATATTCAGAGGTGAATTCCAATGTTGTTTAAACATGTGTCTGAGTTTGGCACAGAAATCCTATGTTTATTGCAAAGACGGTGTAGTACCGTCTCTTCATGTGTTCAAATATGAACAACAATGAACACTATTTTGGAATAGGTGTAACTGAGTTGGACTGGTTTTTTCAAGTGTACTTTGTGAGACTATCGTGTTTCCAAGTCTTCCTGTGTAGATTTTTTTCACATGTTCAAATATTGCCCTCTTGCTGGAATTGTTTGCACAGCTGTATTCAAGTGTGTTTTTACCTGGTTTCTGTTCTCTTCTCCCAACTTCCTTCCCTCCCAATAATCAATCCTGTTTGAGAAGAATTCTGTGGTGTTGCTTCCCTGCATCTAGATCATACTTCTTAGGTGAGATAAAAAATGACTTGGGAGAAATATATACAGCACAAAATGCCCACACTGTATTAATACCAGCTACTGGTACTTTCAGCCACTGATCTGACACGATAAGTATTCTTTCTGGTTTAGATCAAGATTCACTAATCCTAAATAGATAGAATGCAGGTGTTTTAGAGAAAATGTCAATAAGCCTGATATGTTACAAATATTGTAACATATCAGGTGTAAGAAATCAGGCAAAGAAGGGAAGAGACCGGCAAGGCTGAGATGAGAGATGCTGGTCAAACTGAAGAGGAAGAGGGAATTGCACAGGCAGTGGAAGCAGGGACAGGCATCCTGGGAAGAATATGGGGATGCTGCCTGGTTGTGTAGGCATGGGGTCAGGAAGACCAAGGCACAGCTGGAAATAAACTTGGCAAGGGATGTGAAGAATAACAAGAAGGGCTTTTACAGGTTATCAGCCAGAAAAGGATGGTTAAAGAAAGCGTACCCCCACTGATGAGTGAGACTGGCAAACTGGTAACAGCAGATGAGGAGAAGGCTGAGGTAATCAACAACTTTGTTGCCTCAGTCTTCACTGGCAACCTCTCTCCTCACCCCTCCTGCGTCGATGGATGGCATGAGGGGGACCGGGAGGGTAAAACCTCTCCCACTGTAAAAGAAGATCAGGTTTGTGACCACCTGAGGAACCTGAATGCACATAAGTCCATGGGACCTGATGAGATGCATCCCAGAGTCCTGAGGGAATTGGCCGATGTAGTCGCCAAGCCACTCTCCATGATATCTGAAAAGTCCTGGCAGTCAGGTGAAGTCCCTGGTGACTGGGAAAAGGGAAACATTGTGCCGCATTTCAAAAAGGGTAGAAAGGAGGACCCTGGGAACAACCGAACTTTCAGCCTCACCTCTGTGCCTGGGAAGATCATGGAACAGATCCTCCTGGAAGCTCTGCTAAGGCACATAGAGGCCAGGGAGGTAATTCGAGATAGCCAGCATGGCTTCGCAAGTCCTGCCTGACGAGCCTAGTGGCTTTCTATGATGGTGTGACAACAACAGTGGACAAGGGAAAACCAACGTATGTCATCTATGTGGACTTCTGCAAAGCCTTTGACACAGTCCCCCACAACATCCTTCTCTCTAAATTGGGGAGCTATGGATATGATGGGTGGACTGTTCTGTGGATAAAGAATTGGTTGGATGGTTGCTTCCAGATGGTAGTGTTCAACAGCTAAATGTCCAGAAGGAGACCGGTGACAAGTGATGTCCCTCAGGGGTCCGTACTGCTGTATTCATCAATATATTCTGCTGTATTCACTAATATATTCATCAATGACCTAGACAGTGAGATCGAGTGTACCCTCAGCAAGTTTGCAGATACACCGAGCTCAGTGGTGCGGTTGACACACCAGAAGGATGGGCTTTCATCCAAAGAGACCGGGACAAGCTGAAGAGGTGGGCCTGTGTGAACCTCATGAGGTTCAACAAGGACAAATGTAAGGTCCTGTACCTGGGTCAGGGCAACCCCCAGTATCAATACAGGCTGGGGGAAGAATGGATTGAGAGCAGCCCTGCCGAGAGGGACTTGGGGGTACTGATGGATGAAAAGCTGGACATGAGCCGGCAAAGTGCGCTGGCAGCCCAGAAGGCCAACCGTACCCTGGGTTGTATCAAGAGAAGCATGGCCAGCAGGTCAAGGGAAGTGATTCTGCCCCTCTACTCTGCTCTGGTGAGACCTCACCTGGAGCCCTCAGCACAAGAAGGACATGGAACTGTCAGAGCAGGTCCAGAGGAGGGGTACAAAACTGATCTGAGGACTGGAGCACCTCTCTGAAGCAGGGTAGGTTTAGACTGGATATAAGGAAGAAATTCTTTACAATGAGGGTAGTGAAACACTGGAACAGGTTGCCCAGAGAGGTATTGGAGGCCCCATCCCTGGAAATATTCAAGGCCAGGTTGGACGGTGCTCTGAGCAACCTGATCTAGTTAGCGGTGTCCCTGCTGACTGCAGGGGGGTTGGACTAGATGACCTCTAGGGGTCCCTTCCAACCCAAAACATTCTATGATTTCTAGCTATATCCTGATTTGTTGTCTGTTTAGCTTTTTGCTTTCTTATGTTATGGTATTGATGCTAACATGTCAGTACTTACAAGTCTCTTTTATTGAATGTAATAGTCCTGATACTTGTTTGTTAAAAGGATTTTGCTGTTATGTAATCCCTATTTTTCTAACATTAATAGTTTTTTTTATCAGTTATTTATTTCTTGCTACATTTCAGATTTTCTGAGTCATAAATCTTAGTAAACTCATGCAATGGTTATTTTTAAAGAAACCAGACTGAGTCAGCAAAAATAATTGTCTGCTGCATTGATCCCCTAGGAATGTAAGAGCTTGCGCTTCTCTAAAGAAAAAAAAAGCCCTCAGTCACTACATTTCTCATAATTTACAAGTGGACTTGGCTTTCTATAGCTAAAATTTGAGAGATTTTTCTTCACTGAAACATTAGGTGTCCAAAAGCGTAAGCTAAAGATATGTAGGACAGCAACAGATTAATGATGCTGTGGTTAATTTAAATGAATATATAAGAACAAGATAGTGAGAGAAAATCACTGAAATACTGGGGAACATAATTTAGAGTATAAAAATAAAAAAAAACTATGTATGGGAAGGATAAGTGGCATGGTTTTGGGGAAGCCTAGGAAATTGCATTTTGGACAATCTGAAATGAGATTTGAAAAGACCTGAGACTAGTAAACTTGGGCCATAAAATAAATTAATTAGATTAGAGATTAAGGGGTGATCATACAATGAGACTAATGAGGAGTAGAGTTTGTAATTAGGCCAGATATTCACATTGGGACATTTAGGCTATGGACAAGTTTTGAAGCTCAGAACAGCTGAAAAGAGTAGGGGGATAGGTATCCTAATTATATAGGGGCTAATCTCTCACCTGAGACAGCTCTGATTCCAAACTTATTTGTAAAAAAAAAGTTGTAGGTGATTGTCTTGGGATACATAAAGCATAGCAGATTTCACTTGATATGGATAGAGAATAGCGTTATTAACAATATCAAAGGTAATTTTTGCAGTGTATTAATGCTCTCCAAAATTTCATTTGAAACATCTTTGGTTGAATGTAACAACTTTCATGTAAATAATTTAAATATGTCTGCTATTTTTCTGAAATTGATATTATTTATTTTAGTACAATCTTGAGGAACTAAAAGATATGAGCAAACTAAGGGGGATTAAATTTTCTCTTTAGGGATAGAAGATGTATCTAGGTCAGAAAAAAATAAATAGCAAAAGCCTATTGTATCTCTGCATTCACTAAAATTATTTTAATTTTGTCTGGAGCTCTCTGATGTCTAGTATTAACCAATAGAAATAAAACAATGAGAATAATAAATATGTCTAAATGAGAAGAAATGTAACAGGAATTGAAAGAATATGTTTTGAAGACATGCAAGAGGGCTAAGAGTGAAAATGATTGATTAAAAGGGAAGTTTTATGACCCATCACTTTGAAGTGAAGCAATGTAGGCGTTCTTATCACCAGGCTGATATTCAGATATTGACATTATTTTAATAATGAGCTTACATCAACAATTTTCTATTCCAGCATGATCAGGATTTTACTTCTTTCTGTTGATAAATAAAATACCATAGCAAAATGGGATACATGTCTAAGTGCCTTTATTCCACATTTTTATAATTATTATTTCTCTTGTCTAACTGAGAGCACTTTGTTACATGCAAGTTAGGTCAGAAAAGGAAATATTAAATGGAATTAAAATAGATGGCTCGAGAAAAATGTATTAAACCAGAATGAATAGTGAAAAAAAAAGATTAAAAAAAAAAAGCATTGATAGCTACCATATGAATCCAAGAAAAACCAACTGAGGCAGATCTCTGGAAGGAAAGAAAAAGGAGACATTTATATGAAGGTTAAAATTGCCCATGAGTAAGAGAGTTTTGTGCCTTGGAATTAGTGATGAAAGGAGGGCAAGGAACTCTGTTTGGTATGCAATAACAGTTCAAAGAGTCTTCTACATTAATCTTCTGTGTCAGGTAGTTTCCCGATATTGCATCTCCAGAGCAATCCTCTGCAGTGTGAAGACATATACTCAGAAGGAAAACTACAACACACAAAAAAGAACAGATCAGAAGGACTGGAAGTCTTAAAAAATCAACCCCCCAAATACCCATGTGATAAAAGTATATAAGGTAGTAAATAATGAAAGGGAAAATCACATCTATCTTAGACTGATTTTGAAAAATACTTTCCCTTAATATGAGTAAACCCTTCCTGCAAAGCCTGAAGGAAGATTAAAAAAAATAGATATGAGATCAATATTTAATTTCACAGAAGGACATATGTAGGCACAGGAAGTCTCTTCTTTAAGATAGTTTGCAAAGCAGAAAAAAAAATTGTTGAAAAAAAATAGAGAGATATCCTGTGTCCTTCAGGGAAAAAAGAATTTTATTGTGCAGTTCTGCTTCTACCCAATGAAAACACTTTTTGGCAATTTTGATTAACAAAATTGAATTAAAACTCAGACCATTTTTGCTGCTACCCAAGGACAGCCTATTATGGCTTCATACGTTTATGACAGTATTTCTCCTCTGTATATGGATCAGGTGGAATTTCTTCCATGTAAGTGTAGTGCTTGTTCAGAAAATGTTTTCTTTCTTAATTTTATGGTAAGGTATCCAAATATTTTCCTTTAGTTTCAATAAAATCTCATGCTTAAAGATCATTCAGTATGCAATACAGGGAAATAAAGTTACAGTTAAATTACTCTACAGAATTTTCTTCTAATAAATAAGAAAAATGTTTAAAAATGGACCTGGGCAGTATATTTTTAAAGTAACTTAATGTAAGAATGCAGCTATAGGAAAATAGCTAAAAATATTTTGAACTTGGGTCCAACTATTGAATTTTTTCTGAGACAAAAATGATTATGCATGCTCTAAATGCTGGAGTAAAATTAAAAATAAAAGTTGAGGAAATAAGGGATTAGAGTCCCAGAAACACTGCTGCAGGAGAAGGCAATGTAATTGCTGTACTGCCTTTTTCCCTTTTTCCAAAACGTAATGGCTGAGGCATTGCCCAGGATGTAGGAGACACATGTTCAGTATCCTTACTTTACCTGAATGCCTTATTGTCCTTCCCCTCACAGAAATGCTCTGTGAGTGTCCAGTATGGATTGAGACAGAGAGAAATACCTGTAAACTGGATCCTTGTTGTGAAAGGATCTGTGATAAAGAGGATATCTGAACAATGATCTGACGAATGTCAGCTAGCCAGTGGCAAATTCCTTTTTATTTGTTTTCATAAAAAAAATGAATAAGTACTTATTACACTGCAAAATAATGTAATAAGAATATAATAAAATTATAACATGGGGAAAAAAGAAAATATTTTCTTCTGCATTTTGAGATGATCCAGCTTCTTTAATCCCTTTTGTTCAGGGTTGAAAAATGATTTATTATTGTGCAAGTCTTAACCAAAAGGTATAATTACTTTTGACACTGTGACTGAGATTGTACTATGAATACAAAAGAGAAACAAAAAAAAAGTAGTATTTCCTGGTTTAGCTCCACTAGAAACAGAAGATTATGTTGGGCTTTAGCACCTCCATGATTTAGCTCAAAAGTGGAAGTCATAGCTGCTGATTGAAAGGTGTTGAGCTGTCACGTGGTTAAGGCTTGTTCAGCTAAGTGGTAGTATAGATAATGATAAAGCTTTGCATCTCTTACTCTCTATCTGCCAACTTCTGCTTGAGTCTTGCAGGATAGGGCATCTCCTTAAACAGGAAAAATACATAAAATTAATACACTGCATGCTTTCCCACCCATTCCTTCGGGAGTTGGAAGAAAATCTTTTGTGGTTCTCAGCATTATGCAGGACTTGGCCTTGAATGCAGGATGTGACCCTTTGGTGTCCTACTGAAATAATGTATAGTGCAAATTTGATAAATATGCTGAACTGGACTGGTTACCTACTGAAACATATTTTGAATACTCCTCCCCAAAACTGCTTTAAAATATTGCAGGCATCTGGTTTTGTAGAAAAATTTTGTGCCTCTTTGGTTTCTTGTATGTTAAAAAGTCAATTATTGCAAACTATCTCTGTAATTTCTGGATCATTACACTTTTTTCCTTAAGCAAAAATATCCTTGTTCAGAGATTGCTTAGTGTATGATCTGGTTACTCTACATTTGAAATGCTTTCATGAGATTTGAAGTATCTGTTACCATAATATTAATTATTATTGTGTCATAAGTTGTTTATTTTATTGTCTGCAGAAGATATTCCCATTTTTGTGTGTGAATGGGATTGAGTTGCTCTCTAAAATAGGAGCAGCTTTGGTATCTGGTAATGGCATTAGTGAGTCTATATCAGGAATTTACTGAAGAGGTCACTGAATCTGTGTATGGAGTTTAACACTCAAGGATATTAAAAAAATATAGTGATGATATCAGATTGCATGTAGAATAAAAGCATTATCTGAGATCATGACCGTTTTGGACTTGACAGAAAGGTTTTGTGGTACAGCATAATTTTCTCACAGTGCTGAGAATTTTTTCCATTGGTCATTGCAAGATGGTCTTTTTGCAGGTGAAGTACAATGGCGTGCTTAAGAATATAGCTGTTCTTTCGGAAAGGATGCCTTTTTTCTTCACTGAAGAACTAAGGTAATTTCATAAACAGGTTTCTGTATTTCAATTATTAAAATTTTATTCTCCTGGACATGTAACCCTCAGTTACAGTTATTGTCAAATGGAATAAGCTTACTGTCAAGGACATATAGTAGACCAAAGAGGCTTCTACTGCAAGTGGCATTATTTTTGGAGTTCACTTTCAAAATAGTTGACAGTGTTTCTAACTGTGTAAATACAAACAGTGATTACAATATACACATAACAAGCAATGACAATGAAAGTTTTTTGAGAGCATAAATATCAGATAATTAGAATTAAAACTCATATCTAAATGCTTTTTTCTTGCAGAAGACATTTTTCTCAGATCTATTGACCTGAAATGATACTACATTTCACCTCCTAGAAAAAATTTTGTAACACATTGAAATTTCAAATTGTCACCTTTCACATCTGCTACATCATATTATGGGTAGTGAACAATGCAACAATTTTTTTTCTTTCTGTTTGATTTTTCAGACACTTGGGTTTCTTTTTTTTTTTAGAAGCAATTAACGGATCCATTGCTTTTCTTTCAAATATTGTTTTATAGTTGCTCTTAGAGTTTTTATTTTCAACTTTTAGGGTACTAGTATTAATGAGGAATATACACACTTTTTATGGGTGGTTCACTGCTCTGGTTTACCGTTCACTTGTGGATACAAAGAAGAAATACGTTTTAATTTCTGTTTGTCTCTCTTAGTTTCTATACCTCAGTTTATCGTTTTGCCAAACGGAGACAAATTATTTTGCTTGTAAAATGCTGTATGAAATACTGATGATCAGTATTAGTGATTAGAATTTAAAATTGCTAACACTATTATTGATGTATTTTTCTTTGCTTCTCTTAGCAAAGAGAATATTTTACTTTGTTTCCATGTTCAGTACTGAAGGCTGAATTATGACATTTTCTAAAATGGACAATCAGCTCCAAGATATCTAGAAGCTATGTTTCCTCTCTTAAATGTTATTTGGTATACAGTGTGCTTCTACTTTCTCCATTTCTGTTCCCTGCAGCATTTTATAGTAGACATTAATTCTCAATTGTGGAGCTCCCTTCAGTCACCCACATACTTCTGATATCTTGCCCACTGCTAATACATATGAATGAAATGAAAAGCAATCCCTCATAATTTAATTATTGTAGAGTCTGATAGAAATGGGAAGGTTTACATAAAACACTGTAAAGTATATTTTTTAAGAACCCTCCCTGTAATTCTTTGAAGAACAGATGTCAAAATGTGCTGCAGTGATTTCTCTGAGAATGGAAATTGCATTAAATTAAAGGCATAAAAATCACACAAGAGGCAAATACTTAAATTCTTAAATTAAATTTGATACAGTACTGTGCATATGAATAGAGCTGCTTGAATTATTCATTGTGCATAACTCATTGGCCAAATTTAAGCCTTTTATTTTGAGGCATATCATGAATTTGATAGCTTTATGTTTTGATTATTTATAGCACTTCATTAAAGTCTTTGTAAGAACAAACATACAGTGCATCTTGAACTGAAAAATACTTGGCCAAAGTGATGGTATAGATATCTGATGTGTTTTAGAAGTCCGTTATTAATCCCCTTTCTTAGAAAAAAAATATTCATGTGCATAATAATCAGTAATGGAAAAATTTGCATAATGACAACAACACAATTTGCATAATGACCAAAACCACACACCTACATCTGCTCTTGGGTTGAAACATTAACACACAGGTGTATAAAGAGAATAGATTTCAGGGTAAGCTGAAATGCAGAGCAAATATGGACTAAAGGAAAAACAAAAGATCCAAAGAGATCACACAGAATCACAGAATCGCAAGGTTTGGAAGGGACCTCAGGAGATCATCTAGTCCAACCCCCCCTGCTAAAGCAGGTTCTCCTAGAGCATGTTACACAGGACTTCGTCCAGGCGGGCTTTGAATACTTTTGAGAACTTCCAGCATTTTTCACAGATCGCTTCATCTGCCTAGAAGCAAGCAGCCCTATCACACAGAGCTGTGATGTCACCTCTTAGACTCGTTTTTGTTACAGCCATCTGTGGCAATAATCATTACAGTCAAGGTTGTAAAACTTTCTGTTATACCAACTCTCTTCCACATGCTCATAACTTCCATTTTGAGCTGACATTTTCCACACCCGGTCTCTGTCCTTTTTAATGCACATTTTGAATGCAGTGCTCGTAGTAGTCACTGAGATGTGCATGATATAATTTTCCTTAAAATAAAATAAAAACATGACAGTAACTTAATCTTTGACATGACAGTCTTTGTATGAAGATGAAGACTAGTGGACAGGGGTCAAAACTGGAGCATGAAGGATTTCTGTGTTTGGACTGTGACAGCTTGGCAGAAGTCCATACAGGAGATGGGGAGTTACCCCTTGTCATCTTTGTGAAATGTTCAGCTAAAATAAAGCTTTTCTTGCTTTTCTTTGTCCTCCTTGTTTATAGTACACTGCAAAATGTGTGGAACACTCAGTGTCTCAAGCTCACAGCTTGACTTTTGGTTTGCTTAATTGCAACATCACTGTTAATATGGTTGTGGTGGGAGACAATAATAATAATAATAAAATATTCGAGATATTAAATCTTATAAGGCAAAATTATTTAGTTTCTCAATAGCACATATGCAAAACTGGGAAGGTGTTTTATGAATACCTCATTCTACTTAAAATGTGTAATTTGAAACACTAAATGGAGGCAGCTTACCCCACACAGCTGCCACCTTTATTGAAAGGGAAATACTGTCACAATGCTTTGTTGATGACTGTACTATAAATCTAATGTTCCTTTGTTGCGGAAGACCAGTCTCCTGATGCCGACCAGTATGATCTCCAGAAGCCGTTTATTATAGCTTTGCATACAGCTTTTATACTCTTCCAAGTCCCGTACACATGGTCACGTAGACTTTTCTAATTCGTACATACTACTGTCTATCCAGCAAGCATATAAGCCACTCATTGGTTATTTCATTATCATCATCTTACCCTACTTGCGGTTACTGCTTCTCTACTCTAGCAACTAAGCCTTTCCCCTTTAATAGCGTCCTGTACACTGGCTAAGCATTTCCCCTTTAAGAGCATTCCAACCCTATCAGAACCTGATGTCCTTGTTCTGCTAGGGATGTATCCACACTTTGTCTTTTCTTTCTGCTTTATATTAGTTATTCAGACAGCCAGACTCAACGTTTCCGTAGATAAAAACTATTGTTCCATGCATGTATATTTTGAAAATGGGATTTTGCATCGTAATTGTACTTTAAAATTATGCTGTTTGCAGGTTTAATTTGTATTCATTTTAAAGGTAAACCAGAAGAATCTGAAGAATTATCTGCTCACAAAAAGCATCCAATGAAATTACAAGAGTTCTCCTTTGAGCTCCATCCATCAGCTATTGAAACATGCAAGTGGATAAAGGGAAAAATATGTTTTGAGCAGGTTTTGTGTACTTATGTGAGAGAATTGTTAATATTGTACAAAAATCCCATTGGGGACATAGTCTCAAAGGTATTTGGTATATATGGTATTTTAGTATGGTTTCACCAAAAACTGGGGACAAATTAATTGGCAAGAAAACCCAAACCAAAACCAACCCTAACTTTGCCTTTCTGTATCTTAGAAGTGTTTTTAAAGCAATTATTTACATTATTTATTTTTTAATGTGAATTTTCTGTCTGCTCTTGCTACATCATCCTGTTAGATTCTGCTCCAAACAGTTTGGATTTAAATTATACTGCAGATCTAAGTTGCCATTGTACTGTTCTATTGTTGATGGCTGGATAACGGGTATAATAGATTATTCATTGTATGTGTGTACAGAAAAAAGAGTGGAAATGAGATAAGGGAATGGGTTGCTTGTAACTTCGCCCCCCCCCGCTCCCCCCCCTTTATGGTGTGACAAAATGATGGAGTGCAAGCTGTGCACAGATTTATGTTTCACTAGCTGAGTTGATCTTCATTAGAAATATGTTCTGATCCTTCCTAGGTGTCTTATTAGAAAGGATTTGCCTTAAATCCAGAAATCAAGAAATGAAACTCAAGGGAACTGACCTTCACTTGTTGAAGTGTCTAATGCAATTCTCACACGACACAGGGTAACAGATATAGTTGGTGGGATAGCTGAGCCACCAGTGTAGTTCAATGGTGGAAAGGTTAGCGTGAAATTGGGATATGCAAGCAAGGTACTTGAAAGGAAATGGAAGCATCGGTAACCGCCCATGAATATCTGGGGAAAGAAAGGGGGCATAAACCTTAATGACAAGAAAAACTACTTGAAGGATCATTTGAGAGCGAGTTTAGATGGATGTTCACAACTACTTTTGTAGGAAGGCTAGGAATTAAGAGGCTTCTTTTAACATTTCTGCAGATTCTATTACTAAAAAACTGTGACTCTTCATTTCTACTGCTGGACCTTGATAAAGGTTTTGGAAGGAACTAACTGTCAGAATAGGGAATTATGGAAGAAAAGAAATTAAGTTTGTGATATGAACCCTTGGGTGCTGGATGTGTTGGTAAAACAAGGTGGCAGGTGAAGTGTCTGAAGAGCGATTAGGTTGTTGTTTGTAATGTATTTGTATTCTGTTAACTCACACTTAAGGGCTTCCGCTGGGTATCTGCTGGCAACCGGGAAAGATTCCTCTCTCTCCTTTTGATACATAACTTGGCTTATGAGGTTTATGTTAGAATTATCATTTGTTTGCTTACCTGTTTTTGTGTTTGGTTTTTTTTTTCTCTTTCTAATGTATTAGAGCTGAAGCACAAATAGAAAATGAAAGTGGGATGCATCAGTGCATCCTGAGGCTGATTTCTGCCTTTGTTTGGTCTCCCTCTCACCAGGGAAAGACATGACGTCTTTCCTAGCACTTTTCAGGAGTTTTAGCAAGCAAATTCTTGGTGACTAAAAAAAATCTAATACTCCCATCTCCTGTGATGAAATGCTTTATAATGGGTAGTTAAAAGAGGCTACAACTGGTCTCTAATGGTCCGCTGTATTTCACTATGAGCTCTATAGTCATCAACTCTTTGCTTTTCAGTTCAGGGATCTAACTATATTACCCTTCCAAGCCATGCACCCATATTTTCATTCCAGGTCACTGAAGGAAAAAGGTGCTTGTTGTTCTATTATTACCAGGGCAAGAGTGTAACCACTGCACTCCTCCCAACCCTCCCCCCCAAAAAAGGTAGAAAAGTACCAGCATTTAGACATTAGCAAAAAGGGTAGTCTGAACTAGACCAGGAAGACTTTTGTTTGCTCAGCCTTGTATCTTAAAATTCTTCATTCATGTAGATGACTTCTGTAGTTGTCAGCAGACTAACTCCCTGCACAAATAGAAAGCTGACATTTAGTACCAATTGTGTCAAGGTGTAAAATGTATTTTTGTCACAGATTCTTTCCTTGCTCTACAAAATATCCTATAGTCCCTTTGTAGCACAAATATGATCTAGATTCCAAAGGGCTGTGATAATTAGGCAGGAAGGATATTTCTTAGGGATTTTGAACTATTACATGAGTAACGGTGGTTTTTCTTGTTGTATGTTGGGGTTCATGAGTGATGTGGCTCAAGCATTACTGTGAATGCTGAATCCAGTCTTCCTGGGCACTCTTATTATCTTATGCTTCCTTAGTTCCCGTATATCCACCTTTTTGTGCAAGTTGAGTATGGGGATCCTTAATTCTGTATAACCTGGCAGACACTGTACAGGTGCCGTTATAAGCATAGGATATCTCAATCTAGAAGAATTGCCTCAATAGCAGAATTTTTCTTGCTAATGTTGAAAGACAATAAATTGCAAAGACAGTTGAAAAGCTGATGATCCTGGAGGCAATTACCTGAAAAAGCTAGAGAAAGAGAAAAGAGAGAATATATTTCTCAGGCACTGTGATTTTGCCACACTAGAGTCCAGAAAAGCAAACATTCTCCTAGCAGATATGTGTATCTACTTTGTATATGTAAAGTATGTATGTATATAATATGTCAAACAAGCCATTTACAATGGAACAGTGATGCTGAATTTTGTTTCCCATTGTAGCCCATAGGGAATGTATGCATGCATATGTGTATTGGAGCATTTTGTCTAGTAATGTTTTGCTTCACATATATGGTCTCTGTTCAGGCGAAGAAGTATTTTAAAGAGCAAGGTTTGCCCAGTCTCATGGGCTGACCTTAAGTCTCACTAGTTTGAAGCCTATCTTTCATGTTCAATAGATGCTGTGCCTGCATTGAACGTACAAAGTATATTATGCATCACCTGCTTCATGTGCCTGATATATTTGACAAATTCCATGGTTAATTACATCTAACAAATGAAAACGGAAAAGACTATAGGTTTTTCTGTTAATGGACTTCATGCTTATTCTGCTATTAAAATATATTCTCCAGGACAAGCAGTCTACTTCCATACTGCCCCCACCCCTCTCAAAATTACTTGATTTCCTTGAATGTGTGCTATTAAATATCTCCATCAAAACTGTTAAAATCCACTCATCACATATATAGCTTGAGCAAAGCTCAGCAATTCACCAATAATAAGTCTGAGGTGATGTTAATTTTCTTCCCTTTATTGTTGGCAATAAAGGGAAATTGTCTTCATTCTAGATTCCTTATTTAAATAAGGGTATGCTAGCTGTCATGTCATGTCTTTGAGTTTATTTCTCATCAGAGTAAAAGACAGAAATTACAGGCCCTATGATGTACACCGAAGGATAATTTAGGGCCTATCAGCAATCTCATTGAAGCTGATGAACATTTGCTGTTGACTTCAGTGCAAGTAAGATAAGGGGACCTGTGTAATTTTTAGTCAGATTCTTAATGCATGCATTTCCTTTCACCTCTCTTGGTGCAATTACATTGATCCAGACATTAGATTGCGGCATGCTCTCCTTTATTAATGAGTAGCTGACCTCAGCAAAGATTTTTAGCCCATTTTGGCTTCAAAAATGCTATTTTATACAGCCTGTAATATGTCTGCAGTATCTTGTTCTACGAATGTTCTGGATTATTAGAGAAATCTGTAATAGCGACCTTTGTGCCCTGTGGTTCTCATCTGCTTAATACTATTGAATCTGGAAGGAGACAGGACTGTTATAAATTTAGAATTTGAAACCATGTCTCTATTTTTTTAACAAAATAGACTCATTCATCATTCCTCGATCTTGGACATAATTAATAGTTATGATAGTCTTATTTATTTAGATATTATTATTACAGTTCTTTAGATATAATGCCCCAAACACACCTTTCTATCTTGACTTGGTAATTCTTAGTGTTGTGCTATTACTCTTACTAGGTTTATAAAATAACCCTGTAAGAACATGGGGAAGTTGCATATAGTGGCTATCAAGTATATAATTTTCTTCAAGCACCCATGTATTTTAAAGCAGATTTTGTTCAAGGGGGAAACTTCAAATTGTTCTTCATATTTAAGTGCCATGTGGAAAGGTTTGCTTTGGGTTATTGTTCCATTTTTCAGGATATTAATTTAAAGCTTTTATTAGGTTGACTAATGACAAGTATCTGCATGAGACTTGATTCTTGGTCTTGATAAGAGAGTTGGTTTAATTTCTGAAGCCTTAATTTAAAGTATTATCAGACTTCAATTGAATGAAGCCTATGCATAAGAATGTCTGAATAATGTCCAACACCTTAAGACAGAGGAGCAAGAACACAAGCAAAGGCTGGATTATTCATGTCCCTGTTTAAAACAAAGGCCTGGGCAGCCTCATCAAAGGCCTTAATAGAAGCACTTTGATAAAATGCTCCCATTAAAATCTCTGTGGCCTAGAATCTTGTTCTAGTATTCAAGTTCTAGTGGAACGGATTAAAATTCATGTTCTAGTGAAACAGATTAAAATTCTCTTCCTTAAAATATTCTTTTTAGGTAGTTAGTAAACACTTTTGTGTTCAAGTCGTATGAAGATCCAGGAATTATAGTGCATATAATCAAGTGTTTTATTGCATACCTCTTGAAACTGATCATAGTAGAGCATTTGCAGTTTTGACTAGAAAAAGAGTGAATTCATAGATTAAGTTTACAAGCATCTGTAACATGACGCTCTTGGACAGAAACAAATCAATCTACCTGTTGCAAGATATTCACCAAATGGTAATTTAATTTTTTTTTTCCTCCACTTACTCATGTTTAAATTAAACACAGTAGTTGAAAAGATTGGATAATGTTATAATTTTAGTGTTATTCCTGACCTTCCACACTTATTAAGATAGGACCAGTGACTCAGTTTTTAATGAGCACTTTGCAGGAGCGGTACTTTTGGAATTAACAACTTGGAGGACCTGTAAAGAGTAGCGCAGGATAGACAGGACTGTGTTCATGTCCAAATTAATGTAGAATCACAGAATGGCAAGGGTTGGAAGGGACCTTGGGAGATCATCTAGTCCAACCCTCCTGCTAAAGCAGGTTCACCTAGAGCATGTTGCACAGGACTTCGTCCAGGCAGGCTTTGAATATCTCCAGAGACGGAGACTCCACAACCTCCTTGGGCAGCCTGTTCCAGTGCTCTGTCACCCTCGAAGCAAAGAAGATTTTGCTCATATTCAACTGAAACCTCTTATGTTTCAGTTTGTGCCCATTGACCTTTGTCCTGTTGCTGGGCAGCACTGAGAAGAGTCTGGCTCCGTCCTCGTGACATCGACCCTTGAGATATTTGTATGTGTTGATAAGATCCGCTCTCAGTCTTTTCTTCTTCAGGCTCATCTTTCCTGAACCGGGAAGCCCAGAACCGGACACAGTACTCCATGTCGGGTCTCACCAGGGCAGAGTAGAGGGGGAGGAGAACCTCCCTCAACCTGCTGGCCACACTCCTCTTAATGCACCCCAGGATACCCTTGGCCTTCTTGGCAACAAGGGCACACTGCTGGTTCATGGTCAGCTTGTCATCCACCAGGACTCCCAGGTCCCTCTTGGCAGAGCTGCTTTCCAGCAGGTCAGCCCCCAGCCTGTACTGGTGCATGGGGTTCAACTTCCCCAGGTGCAGCACTCGACACTTGCCCTTGTTGAACTTCATCAGGTTCCTCTCCGCCCAACTCTCCAGCCTGTCCAGGTCCTGCTGAATGGCAGCACAGCCTTCTGGTGTGTCAGCCACTCCTCCCAGTTTTGTGTCATCAGCAAACTTGCTGAGGGTACACTCTGTCCCCTCATCCAGGTTGAACAAGACTGGGCTGAGTACTGAGCCTTGGGGCACTCCGCTAGTTACAGGCCTCCAACTAGACTCTGCCCTGCTGATCAGAACCCTCTGAGCTCTGCCATTCAGCCAGTTCCCAATCTACCTCACTGTCCACTCATCCAACCCACACTTCCTGAGCTTCCCTATGAGGATATTATGCGAGACAGTGTCGAAGGCCTTGCTGAAGTCAAGGTAGACAACATCCACTCCTCTCCCCTCATCTACCCAGCCAGTCATGCCATCATAGAAGGCTATCAGATTGGTCAGGCATGATTTCCCCTTGGTGAATCCATGCTGGTTATTCCTGATGATCTTCTTTTCCTCTACTTGCTTGGAGAGGACATCCAGAATGAGTTGTTCCATCACCTTTCCAGGGACGGAGGTGAGACTAGCTGGCCTGTAGTTCCCTGGGTCCTCCTTCTTGCCCTTTTTGAAGACTGGAGTGACATTGGCTATCTTCCAGTCCTCAGGCACTTCTCCTGTTCTCCAGGACCTTTTGTAAATGATGGAGAGTGGCTCAGCAATGTCGTCTGCCAGTTCTTTCAGCACTCGTGGGTGCATTCCACAGGGGCCCATAGATTTGTGGGTGTCCATCTTCCTTAAAAGATCCCTAACCTGATCCACCTCGACAGAGGGAAGGTCGTCCTTTCTCCAAACTTGCTCACTTCCCTCCAAGGACTGGGGAGCCTGAGGGCCAGCCTTGGCAGTGAAGACTGAAGCAAAGAAGGCATTCAGTAGTTCCGCCTTCTCTGTCTCTTCTGTCACCAGGGCACCCATTTCGTTCAGCAGCAGTCCCACATTACCCCTAGTCTTACATTTACTGCTGACATACTTGAAGAAGCCCTTCTTGTTATCCTTGATGTCCTTTGCCAAACTTAGTTCCAGGTGAACCTTGGCCTTTCTAGTTGCTTCCCTACATTCTCTGGCAGCATTCCTGTATGCCTCCCAAGTGGCCTGACCCTCTTTCCACATTCCGTGGAGCTTACTCTTTTCTTTGAGTTTCACTAGAAGCTCCTTGTTCATCCATGCAGGCCTCTTGCCTCGTTTACTTGATTTCCTACTCACAGGGATGCACCGATCCTGAGCACGGAGGAACTCCTTAAATAGCAGCCAGCTCTCTTGGACTCCCCTACCTTCAAGAGCCTTAGTCCATGGAATTCTTCCAAGTAGGTTCCTGGGGAGGCCAAAGTTAGCTCTCCTGAAGTCCAATGTGGCAGTCCTACTTGTTGTTCTGCTTCCACCTCTCATAATCTGGAACTCCACCATCTCGTGGTCACTGCAGACAAGCCTGCCCCTTACCTTCACATCCTCAACCAGTTCTTCTTTATTTGCCAGCACAATGTCCAGTAGCGCTCCACTTCTTGTTGGGTCCTCCACCACCTGGGTCAAAAAGTTATCATCAATGTTCTGCAGGAACCTCCTGGACTGTGCGCACCTTGCCGTGTGGTCCTTCCAGTTGATATCAGGATAGTTGAAGTCTCCCATGAGATCCAGGGCCTGCGATTGTGAGGCTACATTTAGCTGTCTATAGAAGGCCTCATCTACTTCCTCATCCTGGTTGGGTGGTCTATAGTAAAAACCCACACAGTGTCACCCATGGCTGGCCTGCCCCTTAATTTTTACCCACAAGCTGTCAACTTGTTCTTCATCCGCTCCTGGGTAGAGTTCAATACATTCCAGTTGCTCCTTTACATAAAGAGCAACTCCACCGCCTCGTCTTGTAGGCCTGTCTTTCCTGAAAAGCATATAGCCATCGATGGCAGCGTTCCAGTCATGCGTGTTGTCCCACCATGTCTCTGTAATCGCGATGAGATCATGGCCTCGCAACCACATACAGAACTCTAGCTCTTCCTGCTTGTTCCCCATGCTGTGCGCATTGTTTTAAAGGCATTTCAGCGAGGCAGTTGAGCACCTAGGTTTCTCTGGAGGGATGAAGGAGGATCTGCCACAGCCAATCCCACCTTTAGGGCAGTTGGTCTTTTGGTTCTTAAGTTGGGAGGCAGCTACGGCACTTTTATTGCTGCTCTGAACAGACGCACTTGTTCCCCCATCGGATGTGACTGCAACCTGACCGCGCACCCCACCCCCCAAGTCCTTTAGTTTAAAGCCCGCCATACCAAGCTGGCCAACCTACTGCCTAGGATTCTCCTGCCCCGCCTAGAGAGGTGGACCCCATCCCTCCCTAACAGGTTGTAGTCGTCGAAGAACGTCCAATTGTCATAAAAGCCAAAACCCTCACGATGGCACCAGCCACGTAGCCAGGAGTTAATGTACATTATGTGCCTATTTGTGGCCGCACCCCTACCTCGAACTGGTAAGATAACCTGGGCCCCAATGTTTTCACTTGTACCCCCAGTGCTCGAATGTCTTCTTTGATTTTGCCCAGGTTTCTGCTTTCCATATTGTTTGTTCCTACATGAAATAGTAGTAGAGGACAGTAGTCCGTTCTCCTGATGAGTTGTGGCATCCTCTCAGCCACATCTCAAACCTTGGCTCCTGGAAGGCAACATACCTCATGTGACTTCCTGTCAGGTCGGCAGATGGGTCCCTCTATACCCTTCAACAGAGATTCACCCATTACGAGGACTTGTCGCTTCTTCTTACAGTGTCCACTATGTGTTGCTGGTACAGTTTCCCCCTGCAGGGGACTTTGCAGACCTTGCTCATGTGTGTCCTCAGCTATTAAGGCTTCATATCTGTTTCTGGTTGAGATGGTAGAGGGTACAGGCTGATGTGGAGTCCTGCTTTTGTGAGTCACCAGGGTAACCAGGTCAGAAACAAGTAAGTGAGAAACTAAGCCATGCCAACTCTGAAAATTCTGGCACCAGTATCCACTATTACCAAAGATAATATGCGTAGATTATGTTAATGAGATCTGTGAAGATGTCCAAGTGTACTATAATATATCAAAATCAAATGTGGGTAGAATTTCACATTTATTTCTCTCTCAACATGTTTCAGAATCTATATGCAAAAGAAATCTTTAATGTATGTCTGTCTTTACAGGGCAGTTTGATTTTTTTTTGGTTTGCCTTAACTTTTTTACAGAGCATCATAAAGCTAAGGCTGGCTTTGGAGATCAAGTTAAATCTCAGGAGAGTGGGAAAGCAGAGGCAAGGACATTCCACAATTACTGTGACATGTGGTAAGATATATAGCAAAACAGGAACAGCCAGAATTGGTGAGATCCAGGGCCATGCTGTTTTACCTGCTGTATGAGCAGAGGTCATTAATCTCTGTCCCAAGGAGCATAAAGGCTGAGAAAATAACGTATTAAAAGGATTTACAATAATAGATTATTAGTAGTATAAATCTAAAATATTTACATTTTATTTTGCTTATTCCATTAAAAATGTATCATGTAGAATAGTCTGCAACATAAATGGTGTTTGATAGGGCCATTTCTGTTCAAAATCTGCCTTTGTTGTTTGGAGGTGTTTGACACTAAGCTACACTGGCAATCTGGGGTGTCTGGCATCTTCATTTTGTTATAAGATGCCTACAGCCTTGAGAAAAATGGTCATCCTCAGATTCTGTAATGCCGAGCCAGGAACTGAGGAAATCTGATTTTAATTTTTTTTAACTAAAAGAAAAAAATGCCAATGCTTGTCAGTTTTTCATTGTTATGTCGAGATCACGACATGACAAAAAGTTCCTACAAAAATATCTTATTTAATAGCCATATATACTCTGTGCCCACCTGCCTCGGAGACTAACATGTCTCTTTATTGGCTTAAAGAAGAAACAGTGTTCTGGGAGATGATTTATATTTTGGATTAGTGATAACATGAGTGAAACCCTTCAAAATGGAATGGAAAATTGTCTTTTAAATTTAATTCTTATCGGAGATAAATGTCTTGTCAACATCCTAGACCCTTCAAGATGGCAGACTCAGAAGTAGGAACAGATATGTAGAACTATTCTGTTGAAATAATTAAAAATTTTGATTCAGCAAAATGAACCAAGGTATTTTAAGTTCCATCACAGTCCCTTTGAAACTAAGGCACTATTTGAAACATTTGGAAAGAATCTTACCAAGTCTCAAACTAAGTTTTGTTGGTGTTGTCTTATTCTAAAAGTAGTAGCTTTAACAAAAAATATTCTTAAACAGAACAGAAATTTAAGGCTTTCAGGGGTATGTTGTTTTCTGGAGTCTTCAAAGACAACATGGTGGTCTTTTTTTTGCCCCTATTTTTTTAGTGGTTCTTTTTATTATAAATACATTTAATTTTGTGAGACATGCCCTGATTTTAATTGGTATTTAACATGACAGTTAAAGCAAGCAAGTTACTGTATATTTTATTTTATCAGCATAGAATTACTGTACTATTAAATCCAGAATAAATAGTGTCGATATTTAAGATAGTTATAGTGTTAATTATTTTACACTGGAGTTTATTTTACACATACCAGTAAATTAATTTTTCTCAGCTGATGCATATTAAATCCAGATCCTTGTGAAATATACTTGCTTAAACCCTTTTTTCAGTATTTCAGGGATTATACTGCTGGCAAATGTAATTAGTTTACGCAGTTGAATTAGCACCTACCCAAATAATATGCACAGTTGCTCCTTTTCACCTGTTGAAAGTGGTTCCAGTAGAAAGTAGAAATGGTGATTGCATTTTTCTCCATAAAAGACCATTTTAAAATAACAAAAGTTGGCCATATTTTACGTGATTCCTCTTTAGCAAATATAAGTTTTATTATTTTAAAAAAAAGTGGTTTTTCTAAACTTTGCCTACAGACGTTCACTCTATGGAATGATGTAGAATTGAGAGAAGCATCTCTGAAACAATTACATTTCCACATAGAATGCAGAGACCTCAGGCTCCTGAATGTGTTTTTTACACCTTGCTGTTCAGCATCTCATTCCCAGGAAATCTCCTTCCTACCTTTGCAGTTTCTTTGCTGGGTTCTTTAGACATACTAGTGGAATTTGGTACTATTAATTGTATGACTGCAATTATGCTTGTTCTTTATTCTGGATCAAAGAATTTTTTACACTCCAGAAAAGTTAGGCTTTATGCATTACCTTTATTGGACTTCCCAGTTTTTCTAAAATAGAAATAGATTTGTAGATGATTACAAACCCCTGCTAAATAAAGAGCAGAAAGTGCAATAAATTATAGAGCCTTTTATTTGTCCTTTGGCATCATGAGCACATTCTACTTTGTCAGCTCATGCATCTGATTTTTTTTTAATTTTTTTCAGAGATTATAGACATCTTTCAAAGACACCTAACATAAAACCTTTTTAAAAATAAGTGATGATCCAAAACTTTAAACAAGCATCATCCTTTTTTTCTAGGGGTAATCAAGAATTCTGGACAAAAAAAGAAGTCTTGTCATCAGATAGCACTACTGTATCTAAACAATTTTTAAAATTTTATTTTTTATATATTTAAAGTTTTTTTCCTCTTTCTGATGTACAAGAAATAGAATATGTTGGATTAAAATAAATTATTCTTTTAATTGATGATATACCCTGTCAGTTCAAAGTGGTGCTTTAAAATGAAAACCAAATACAGTTATAAGAAAAAAGTTCAAAATTAAAAAAAATAATTGAATGTGAACCAAAGTGTTGGCTTTTTTACAACTGAATTTTTTTTCAACTTATTAAGAGACAAAGTTTATTAAATTCTTGCAAAAGCTAATACTGGGAAAATTTCATCTCTGCTATTTTGATAATTGACATTTTATTCTCTTTCAAAAAATGTAGCACATTAAATCGGTCACTTTTTTTTTGTATTATCCTTAGGAGAGCATTTTGCATAAATTTCTTCGCATGGAGAAAACTCTTTGCCCTACTCTTCATGTGCACATTTGTGCCCCTTCCACCTTCCAATTATTTTCACTCTATCCAGGATTTTCCCTCCTCCTTCCTTATTTTGTCATAAATTGTGTGGCACTGAGAGGTGAAGGAAGTTAAACCTTAGTAAACCACTGGCTGATTTTTCCAATGTACTGATTGATTGCCTCTAAACAAACAAACTAAAAAAAACCCCAAAACCTCAAACAAAAAAACAAACCAGTGTGAGCTGAATACCCTTTTTATATCTACGAAGGACATAATATTTACAAGTAAGAAAAAAGTTTTTTCTTTCTCAACTGAAAGTAATTTTCCCACAGCCCTCGTATAGATCCTTACAGGTTTTATATGTAAAGAAGCTGTTACCCTTTTCAGATATTCAGGCATTCTGTCATGTACAGGACTTTGGTGGAAAATTTGAACTCAAAAGCAATTTGAGATGATGCATGAAGCCTGCCAGTCCTGCTGCATCATTTATTGTATCTGAAAGTTGGTTGAGGGGAAGGCAAACAAAAAGCCAGAGAAGTTGGAGGGAAAAGAGGGCTTGAGAGGGCATAGAAGCAAGGAATGCAAATACATGGCTGGAAAGTCACACAGCAAAAGATGGCTGAGATAGAACTGTCATTTTAGCCATACAGTTTCTGACATTTGAATAGACAAAACCACAGCACTGAGTCTATCTGTATTTCAGGGGCTTCCAGTTCATAATAATGGAAATGGTAGCAAAGGGAACAGAGGAGATTGAAGATGCTGAGTATAATTGGTCTCTTAATAATAACATAATCAATGTGAACTAAGACAGAAAATTAATATTACAAGGAGGAGTTTTGGACCCATCTGGATACAAAGGGAGACGATGGATCTTATAAATGTACGTATTCACTCAGGGAAATCCACAACTGAAGTCCAACAGAGAGGAGAAAAAACTGTGCTTAATAAAGAAATGGTTTAATAGAAACACCCCCTTTTTTTACAGTATGTCTGCATGGTACCAGCAGAAGTTTAAGGCAGAGATTCAGCTCAGGAAAGCTGGGACTGGTTGTAGCTCTAGACACAGAAACATGGTGGAGCTTGTAACAGGCCCCTTTCCCATACTGCAGGTAGGGACATTTCAGACCACTGTGACAGCACAGCTACCTGAGCATGGTAAATGATGCCAAATATCACCCTTCGTCTCTGCTTGGGACCATTATAATTACAAATAAATTATTAAAAACCAAACCAAAACAAACCCCCCAAACCCCGCAAAACAAACAAAAACCAAAACAAACCCAAACAAAACCCCAAACATCCACCAAAAAACCTACCTGTATATATTGGGACACTATTAGGTTATGAATTGTCCAAGATATATATCTATGTTGAGGATTATTTTCTAGAATTTCTTCATAGGCTGAATTGGTATTTCTCCACTTTTCTCAATCACTGGGTCATGTTTTCTTAAACAGCAGTGGTTTTGAGAGACTTTTTTTTCTCAGATGCACTGAAATAATATTGAAGGGAAAAAAAGCAATATGACAGATCTCTTCTTTATACATATTAATTAATTTTCCCTGAGCTCTTGTATTCTGAGAGGTTGTTCTTACTGTCCAGTGGCTCTGAGCTTTCCTGAATTACTAGGAAATTTGCTTTTATCTATCACACTGACAGCTATAACAGCTGACTACTCTGTCTCCCAATATTTGAATAGGAGAAGGATATTGTCACAAATGGATACACACAGGGAAAAGTAGGTCAAGACATCTTCTGCACCCACTCAGACAGCCAGAATTTACTATTCCTGTTCCCTTTGGAGCAGAGTAAGATGGGGAAGTATTTTCCTTCTTTTCAGGCATAACCTGTTAGTTGATCCAACTTTTTAAGAAATGATTAAATTAAAATATATAACTGGCCTTTGCTCATTTTTAACAGGGGACTGGGGGCAATTTTTCCATTATTCTGTCAGTCATACTCCTCCTCAACAAATGCGATGCATTTATTTATAACTTATGTCTTTGTTTCTCTTTAGCAGCGATCTCTCTAATCATTAGCTTCACTTCATTGTTCTTTACAGCACTGAAAGCAAGCATCTCTTCAGTGTTTCCTATGTGCATTCCAAATTTATGGATTAAAAAAACCTGAAACCCCCAAAATAAAACCCCCAAACCCTCTATCAGCCTAGTAAGAGGCACAGAAGGTCTGCACAGAGACAGGTTGGAAATAAAGTAGGTCTTTGCTTTTACATGAAAAAACAAACCATCTAAGACGCCTAAATCTTAATTAACTCTCAAAAGTGCTGTGGGAATATTTTTTTTAAGTTTATTTTAAAATAATTACTTTTAATACCAAATATGCCTTTCATTTTGGAAGGAGAAGCTATTGTGCCAGAAATAACTCTTCAAGAAGATGTGAAAAATTCTTGTTCATACTGCAGTAGCATCAAGACTCTATAGCTCATGGATAACTTGTGAGAAGTGTGTGCTGGTTTTGTCTGGGATAGTACATTTTTTTCATAGTAGCTCGTGTGGGGCTATGTGCTGGAAACTGTGTTGATGGTACAGGGATGTTTTCATTATTGCTGAGCAGTGCTTACACAGAATCAAAGCCTTTTCTGCTTCTCACCCCACCAGCGAGTAGGCTGAGAGTGCACAAGAAGCTGGGAGCTGACACAGCTAGGACAGCTGACCCCAACTGACAAAAAGGATGTTCCCATACCATATGACATCATGTTCAGCATATACAGCTGGGGGAAGAAGAAGGAAGGGGGAGAGGGGTGGTGTTTGGAGTGATGGCGTTTTGTCTTCCAAGTAACCGTTAACAACATGATGGAGCCCTGCTTTCCTGGAGATGGATAAACATCTGCTTGCTGATGGGAAGTATTGATTGAATTCCTTGTTTTGCTTTGCTTCCATGTATGGCTTTTGCGTTACTTATTAAACTGTCTTTATCTCAACCCACAAGCTTTCTCGCTTTTACTCTTCTGATTCTCTCCCCATCCCGCCATGGGAGAGTGGGAGAGCAGCTGTGTGACACTTAGATTCCAGCCAGGGTTAAATCATGAAAGAAATGCTATAGAAATTTTGGATTATAAAGATAATGTTTTAGCATTTAGTATCTTTTTAAGGACTTATCTAGCAGTTTCATGAATGCATCTCAGAAAGACTTACAGGGTGTTTTTGTTATGGAGAAACTGATATTCAGAGAGGTGAAGATCCTGTAACATTTGTCAATGCCAAAACCAGGAGTTAGAACACTGGATCAGTACAGTCATTGATTCATGACAGCATCACATCTTGAAAGATAAGTATATTAAAAAGTAGGTGAATAAACAAGGAAAGAAAGAGACTTAATGCGTTCAATGTTATGTTTTAAGATGATTTGAAATGAACAGTTTCAATCCCGTCAGTAATGCAACACCACGATCCCAGCATATCATACAGCCTTCTCTCTGGCTAGTCCACACAGACTGTGAGGCCTTTGAATCAGTCCCCCCGTGATGGCCAATGTATTGTCACAGTAATCATAATCACAACTTGCCATCAGTTGTCAGAAGAAATAGTGATGTTAGTATATTTTTTCATAAAGCACACCGAGGTACACAAAGGTGTGAGCATAGGGAGACGCAGAGCTTTCCTTTCATCACACTGCATCTGCAGGTGATTGAGTGAGAATCTTGTTTATTTTATTAATCTATAAGGGCAGTACATTGTAACTTCAACAAACCAGAATTTGAGCAGCAGAGCAGATTTTCTTAATGGAGATAAATTATAGTTAAACCCTATGGCAAAGAGTAGATTATACTTTTGGTAAGCAGCTTCTGCCTGTAGAGAGGACATGATGACTATATATAAATGCTCATGGAAGCATCTCTTCCAACAACACTGACAGCTGCAAACTTTATATTTGTTGCAGCAAGCTGTGATGTTGCAAAATCACTGAAGCTGGGAAAATCTTTACATGAGTGCTCTATAATGCTGCTGAAGGATTCATTCTCTGGGCTTTTAGGCTTAAACAATTATGGCAGAATATTTTAAATATTTGTTAAAAATGGTATTGCACTGTTACATATATCCCCTTTTCTGGGGGTTCCTATTTGCTGTAACTTTTCAAGTTTTGTTTTTGTCAAGCCTAGATGGTATCTCTGCAATAGTTGAACAGCTGAGGGGATGCCACAGCCAAATATTTCTTATTGTGAGGTTGAAGATAATGATGCATAGAATTTGTGAAGTTAAATTGTAAATATTCTGTGCTCAGTGACAAATCAGTAGATCTAACTCATGTGTAATTAGTTGATAAAATAAACTATTTTTTAATGAACATTTTTTTGTCATGCCTCATACTAATGTAAAATAAAAAAAACTGAATCAAGCATAATTTTCAGCTGAGATGAAGTATATACAAAATCCAAAAGGGGCTAGTACAAAATTACTGATTTCCCCTCCTCCCCTCAACCTTCTCCTTTCTGGACCTGATCCAAAGCTTTACAAAATTCAGTGAAAAGATGCCACTGGCCTATGGAGTCTTTCTTATCAGGCATCCTTTTCACTGAATCATATCTATCCAACTATAAATAACTTCTACCTTTTTAAATTTTACATTGCTTGAATTTTAAAATGGCAAATATCTGTTATCAGATTTCCCATCAGGCGATCTCATTTATCTGGCTGACACCAAACCATGGACTCTGGGTAAATCAGTGTTGCAAGGAAACGTTGGGGATTTTTGGTACATTTTCATATGGAGGAATACCCTCAGATTTGCGCTGGCAGAATATAGCTATCCAGAAAGTACTGTGGCAAGAAGTTGCACTTATCAAAACAGATGCTTTCCTTGCCATCATTGGCAATGCCAGCTGTAGCCGTTGAGTCCAAAATCTGTCCTAAAGCATGCAACAAAGGTCTAATAATGACAGAGACAATTTCATCAGTATTCTCAAACTATTGTTAATTAAACTATCACTCCTAAAAATGTTAAGTGGATAATAAATGTTATTGGATAATTTAAAAGTCTCTTTAAAGAAGGCATATGGTTTGAATGACCTACTGGGTTTTAATTTAATGTTCATGTTCATTTAGCATTTATCAATCAAATACCCAAATACCAATCTTCTTTTTTTTTTTATTAATAATTTTAAGCAGATTCATTGCCTGGAAGCTGTCATTTATGTTCCATATTCAAGCAGACATAATTACCAGAGGATAGAGAGATTGGTATGACAATTCCATAAAAATTCATACCCTCAGTTGGCTGATGCACAAAAGCAAGCTTTTTAAGATAAAAAAGAAAAAGAAGGTTAATTTCCTGTCTCAATACCACCTTCTTAATTACTTCCACAATGTTTTCAATGAGTGGTAACTTCACAAAGCAACAGATAAATAAAAAAATCAAAATGTGTTCTCCATCAACTACTGCTTGGAGCAGATGATCTTTGAAGTCACTTCCAACCTGGTATTCTATTATTTAAAAATCTGTAGAGTGTCTTTGTTTTTTTTTATGAAGACAATGTTAAATTGGGGTGCGGGTGGGGAGGTGATGTTTGTGTGAATCACTTTCAAAGATCAGCCAGAAATGCTACTTTGGCAATTTCTGGATTCTTGGCATGACCTGGGGTATCGATATTCTTGAACCCTCCTGTTGCCATTCTGTGGCATGTTAGTTCTGACTCCTGTTGTTCCACTGGCTCTGAAGCTTCTGAAAGGGTAATAGAAGTGGTTTGGGGCTTTAGGGTAAGACAAATGTTTTGCAAACCTTCTGGACTGCTGCAGTTGCATAAAATTGTAGAGCACTACATGGTACTCACTTCCAGTCCCCTAGGATTTTGGATGAAATACGAGGATTTGTTTGTACCTGATAATATTGCATCTCAGTTGCTGCTTGTTCTTGCATCCCACAAGACATTCAGAATCACATACAAGCTTACTGGCTTAGAAGATTAAATGTCTTTCTTGTAACTTTCACTTAAGTCTCCTTTGTGGGAATAAATACTTTAAAATAAGACAAAATTAAACATCATACTAGGTTTATAAAGACTTCAGCCACTGTAGATGTGATGTCAAAGAAAGTTCAGTTTTAAACAAATTAAGAAAAAAGAAAGATAAAATCAAACTTAAAGAAGGGTCAGAGACTAAGCACTTATTTGAAAAGCATGCACTTATCTGAAGAACAACATAGCTAATTCATTTTCCAAAGCAGGGGGAGGGGAAGGGGGGGTAGGTACGGGGAAGATGTCTTTACAATTGTTATATACTTTATGGATAAAGTGGGACTGGTACAATTGTTCCATTAAGTGCAGGCATTTTTCTGTCTTCAACCTCTGAAATCAACGCCACTAATCTCATAAATGAAGCAAGATTTGACTTTGAGGGAATTAATACAAAACAAATTAGACTGGATATAGATTAAATGAAGGAATATATTTATATTATATATCTAAAACAATTTGACAAACTAGTCTAAAAATAATGTTCTGAGGAAAAACTAGATTAATGGTAATTGACTTTATTTTAACTCAATGAAATCCACAAGAAAGACTGTTATGTGGAGGTTTTTTGCATACAAGAAGTATCTGTATAAAATTCCAAGATTTTTGAGACGAAGTCTTTAATCAAAAGAAGATATTCTAAAGGGAAACATATTAATTTAGTTCTCCTCAAGGTTTTTAGCTAAAGCAAAGAAATGCTGATGCATTTTCACAAATCAAATTACATTCTATACACTGCGTAAACAATAACATTGTCTTTTTAGGAAAAATGATCCTTCATTTCCCTCTTTGGAAAACTGTTTTCTCAGTTACTGAAACATACCTATGCTTTAACCATTCTGTTCCAATATCCTTTGGGAAAGGGTAACACTTGGTCAGGACGAGTCCTGGCTAAACAAATATTAGGAGGGAGATTTGATGCTCAGTTAATGATGATACAAACACCTCAGGATAAGAAACAGAAAGGTAGCATAAGCTATTTTGAACTAAGTTTTCAAAAGTTTGAACCATCTCCAAAGGCAAAGAACCTCAATATCACTGAGGTCGAAATGTATCCTGACCTGAATCAATAACAAATACCACTATCATACTCCTGAAAAATCAGTTCGTTTGTTTGATTGTTTGGTTTTTTAACAGGTACTTGGCCCCTGCAAGCCTATTGCTCATCATTTCTTTGATGCTGTTTCTGTGGGTGTGGGTCTTTGGGCTAAAGGAAAAGGGTGGCAGATTCCTTGGGATCTCTATCAAAAAGGATTAATAGCACAGTTTTCAGAGTGTTACCGCAAAATGGCTGCCAGTGATCTGTGAAGGAACTAGCTCTGTATTACTCTCTTTGGAGCCATTCTTTGAAGAAATGTATGTGCCTTTATTATGGTAGTGCCATAGTATGCCATATAGTATGGCCAACTAGGCTGAGCAGGATCTTTCATTCATCAGAGTTTAAAGGCAGCCTAAAAGACTGAACATGGAAAATCTAATTATTCTTATTGTGACTCCCTTGTACTCATGAAAGATGTTAACAAATTTCACCTCCATTTTCATGCTTTCAAAACAAGAATAATCAGACAGAACTCAGAGGACAGTTACAATTCCTTAATAGTTTTTCAGTTGATGTAATGAATAAAAGCTGTTATTTGTATGCACTCTTTTATTATTTAATTCATGGGACTGCCCATATGTAACCTTTTTTGAGATGAAAGGATATCATAGCTTAAAAAAAAATTAAAAATTCATTTAAAGAATCATAGCAGTAAAAGAATAATTCTGCACCTGAAGCAGAAGTGATACTCTGAAAGGCAATTGTATGAATGAGTCCTTGTTGTTCCATATTTACATCTTAAGTTTTCCAAAGAGAGTCTTCAGTCCCCTACTGTGTATTGTAAAACTTGATGTTTTGTTTTTTGGGAACAAGAGCAATTAAGATGTAGATCATGAAGAACATTTCTGATTGTACAATCATTAAAAATGTTTTCTCTGGCACTGTCATGGCAGTACTGAGAATGTTCAAGGGCTGCTGCAGTGACACCAGAAAACAATCCTAATTCTATCCATCTTAGGCACTGTTAGAGGGTTACAAGGTAGTGCTGGTCTATTCAGGTGCTCTCCTCCTTATTTAGAAGCTAAAAAATACTGAATCTACTGTGTTTATTATTGTAGATAATATAATCTTTCATTGTTTGAATTTAATTCTACTCCATCTTTTTGTTCCACGCGATTAATAAATTTCAAAATGAAAATTGTATTTTATGGCCTGATTGTTTTAAAGCATAATGTATACAAACAATGAATTAGTATAAATTGCTTTAATAGCCTGTACCTGTATGTTTCACATATTTTTTAGATAAGCTTTATGTATAACAGGTACAGTCCTTGCTGTACTGAAAGGAGGTTGTAGGGAGGTGGGTGTCTCTTCTCCCAACTAACAAGAGATAGGACAAAAGGAAATGGCCTCAAGTTGCACCAGGGGAGGTTTAGATTGGGTATTAGGAAAAATTTCTACACTGAAAGGGTTGTAGTAGCATTACAATGTTGTCCAGAAAGTGGTTGAGTCCCCATCCCTGGAGGTATTTAAAAGATGGGTAGATGTGGTGCTTAGGGACATGGTTTAGTGGTGGATTTGTGCATGCTAGATTAATGGTTGATGATCTTTAAGGTCTTTTCCAACCTAAGTGGATATCATATGATCTGTGACTCTTTCTTCTTTTAGTGGCACCTATGGTGCCCATGATTCCCAGACTGAGAAAGGGGACTTTGTGAATTAAACTACATTTGCATCCTGTTTCATGTTGTAATGTAAACCTAATGGTAATGGAATGATGACAAACATGGGTTACAGTATTGTACATTCTTCTGGTGATATTATTTGTTTTCCATCTCTGTCCTTAAATTTTCACTTGTCTTTGGATTCCATAAACAGAGGAATTTGTATCAGTTCCTTCAATCGCCTGTAGTGTGGACTTAACTACAAATTCCTGCAATCCAAGATGCTGTCAGATACTTCAGGGGTTAAAATTCTAATGATGAAGCAGCAAGATCTCCCAAATGAAGAATTTCTTCCTTCTAAATTTCCCTTTTAGTTAAATTTCTCATCCAGTAATGCAATTACTTCTTTGCTAGGCTCTTTTCCAAAGGTTTTTTTTGCTGTGTGAACTTGTGGTCAAACATAAGGTTGTCTGTCAATCTGAGCACATTTGGATTTTCTTCATTCATAAAGTGTTTTGATAACACTGTTGAGTTTTGTATAACTGAAGACTTTAATTTATGTTAAGAGCTATTCAAAAGCTCTCAGAAGAGCAGTAATTGTGTTTCATTTCATGTTGAGGGAATCAAAAAGACAGCAAAAAATATATTACAATGTTATATTTAAAGTGTAATAGTTCTGGAAGAAAAATTACGTAGCTATCTACAAAGCAAGAGATAAAATAGTGTGTGTCTCAAAAGTATTTTGACAAACAGTTCTACAATTCCAAATATTATGAGTTTATTTACCCTTTAAGTTCCCTAAAATTTGTTACCAATGTCTTTAATCTACACACTTAGAATCACAATAGCATGTTATTTCATTGCCACCCTTAAATAAAGAATTTATTACTTTACCTCTGTGCTATTGATGTGTTTAGTTACATGAATATATAATCCCTTACTCCCCACAGAGAACCTCACATACTCTGAGCATGATATTGTAAACTTCTTCCTAGAAATGTTCCAGATACAAGTTACTACTTCTGGGAATTAAACAGTCTGTGAGTTAGCCTCCAGTTATGTTGATTCCTACAGGAGCTCACACCCTGTAGTCAGTCTGGGACAGCAGGATATGTTGATGACATAGGCAGGGAGAAATAATGATCTGATATTTGCTTATTGGTATGTTATAGAAATATAAACAGCATTGTAGCTGGCTCATGTTTCTCCCATCCCCAGTTTCTGTTTGATCACCTTTGCTTTTCCAGTTTTCTCTCCACGTGTCAACTATTTTCTATGAGTTTTCTTGAAACTGGGCAACAGTACACTATTGTTTTCTTTCAGTCAATCAGACTAAATTA
>JADKXX010006049.1:0-61159 GCA_017310255.1 Butorides virescens
GGGCAACAGTACACTATTGTTTTCTTTCAGTCAATCAGACTAAATTAACTGCTGTAAAAGTTTCAAACTAACTTCCCTCCTTTCTTCTCTTTAAGTCCCCAGTGTGTCCTAACATCACTGCTGTTTCTTTTATGCTCTTTTGTTTTGTTCAAATACTGACTTTAGAATTTAAATTGGATACTGACAACTTTTTCTCAACTTTGACTTTTGTAAAAACATCATCCTTTCTCTGTGTTTGTCCCAGATAAAATTCACCAGTCAGATCACCCTTTTCAGTTCTCTCTAATTCTGTTCAACATGTACATCAAGGTCATCTTATCAAGCCTTTATTTTCCTGCACAGTTTTCACGCATCTTCACATCACAAGTGTCATACTCATTGATCCAGTCAGCACAGGTATTACCAGATTCTTTTCCTCCTCTCACCCCCATTTTCAAGCAATTTTATGAAGTGCAGAATAATTTTCTTGGTTAATAACGTTCAATCCTTCCTAAGAGGCCAAGAATCCTTCCTGTCTTGGCCAAGAAATGAGAGAATTACGAGGAGCAGGGAATCGAGAAAACTGATAGAATGAACCCCATGGTGTAGTAGTCACAAAAAATTTGAGACACATCTTTTCCCAGCTTATCCCCTGGATAACCCAGTGTTGCCTGCTTATTGTGTTTATCTTTTTTTCCATTGCTGGCACTCCAGGAACTTTCTATATTGTACTATATTGTCTATATTGTGTGTTGGAGTGATACGGGTACTTGCTCATAACTGCAAAGAGCTGTTTGGTGGGATTCAATGGGACTGTTCCCACAGCTACTGCATAAATCTCAGCCATTGATTTGTTTCTGGGCATATTACTGAATACTTATCCAGCACATATAGCCCTCTGGGGAACATCCCATAATGCTGCAAGTAGGTATAGTAGGTGTTCATTTATAATTGTGTACATACATTTTCAGTTAAAATCTGTACTTCAAATCCATTTGATAATGAGCAGAGCGTATTTGTTTTGAGTTTATGCTCTTCCTGTCACCCAACATTTCTCTTTTGCTGAGTGCAAAGTTCTTGTGCAAAGCATGGACTTGCTGTCATGCATTGTTAGAAGGGCCTGTATGAATAAGACAGTTTTCTTCCTAACAGAAATGTGTACTAATGGTCAAACGACCTGCAAACACAATCCAACTCTCATTAAAATTAATGGGAATCAGGTTTCAGACTTGTCTGACAACTGACAGGACACCACTGAGTAAGAAAGTTTGTTTATGGAGAAAAAAGTTACCATCAGCTCTAGGATGCTTTAAGTATTTTCTTCCTCTTTCTGTTTCCCCTATCTTTTGCTTTTCCAAAACTCATTAAAAAAAGAAAGTAAAGTATAACATTTAAAGAATTCCTCCTCCCCAAAAGCACTTGTTTTAGGTATTTTTTCTCCCTTTGCTCATTCCCCAGAAACAAACACAAGCTTTTTCAAGGCATCATACTGCAGCTCTTAATATTTTCAAATGGAAAAATAATCGGGTTTAGCAGCTCAGCACAATACTTTGGGTGAGACTTTGCCTAAAACTGAAGGCTGAAATTTTTTGATTACTCTACCATGATGCTACTTTTCATAGCTCTAGTGCATAACATATTGTAATGCTTTTCTTTTCCCATTTTTTTTTTCCTCTGCTTGTTTATAATTTTTAGCTTGGTTATGTCCAGTTCAACACTAAGTAGGCAATGCTATTAAATTCTAATCACTTGGTTGAACAAAAGCCTGCTTCATAAATCATTCTCTAATAGCCTGTCTAAAATTTCTTTAGGGTGCTGCAGCTGCATTGCAATGTTGCTTTGCCAGTTAGACTCGAATTATAAAAATTATACATCCAGCAGTTAAACCAGTAAACAAGCCTACTCAGATTGGTGCAGTAATCCTGTGACAGTTAGGAACCTTCATGTTGATTCCTGTAACTCTCTAATCCTGCTGTGCCCTGAAATATCTACTATTACATATCACCCCTATACCACTTACACTTCACATACACGGAGAGCTGTTTTAACTGCTGTTTATAGGCTGCCTCACTAGGTTACTTCTTTAGAAGTGCACAAAAGTGATTTAGCAATTAACTGAAAAAAATTATAAATATTCTGTAGCATGAGGAAGCACTGTTGAATACAGTATAGAAGAAAGCAAAAAATCATACTCATATTTTAGCCATTATATTAGTCGCCTGGTTATCTTATGAAAAAGCTAAATACTAAAAGAACTACTAGCACTGTTGTTTTAGAATGAGGAGGAAAATTAGAGTAGCTATGAAGTTCTTGTCAAATTATTTCTGTGCCATCATCCATCCAACCATTTTCCCTTCTCTATTTTTTAAATAGTAGTTATTTCTATCACAAAGTTTGGCACAAGGAACAAGTTGAATTGTGAAAGGATCATGTATTTTACAAAATATAAAGTGTTGATTATTTTCCAACTTCTTACTTTTAGTATAGAAATTTCATTTTAACAACATAAGATGTACACTAGGAAAGAGTTGCAGGAGGAGGGAGATACTGCAGACAAGAAAGAAGGCTTAACTAAAAATTTGCAAAAACCATTGATCTTGTTTTTCTCTCTTCTGTTATTTTTTTAATTTAATCTAACTCAGGATATATATCTGGAGGGCTGACAAATAGGAAAGCTATCTGCCACATTCTCTAAGACTTTGAAACAGAAATGTGGGCAGGCTGCTTCCTCGGTAATTTTGTTGAACAATAGAAGAGCCTTGCATCTGTCCTTACGGACGGTTATTGAGCTGTATTTTGCAGGATCAAGAAAGTTCTGTTTGGTTTTTTTAACAGTTCTCTGAATGCTTCTTTACCCCAAGGACAGTTTCAGTCAAACTTGTTTCAAATTAACATTTGTGCCTACCCAGAATTTCCTGATCTGTCATGTTTATAGCTTAAAAGTCTTGAATTGGATGGACTGAAAAGAGGATGGTTGTCATTTGGCACAAAAAAAAATGCTTCCTAATGACAATCCAGTATTAACAATGAGTGCTAGTTTCAGACACGACATTGATATAAAACCAATTTTACTCAGCCATGAGTCTAAAACAAACTTTTATCATCAGGTGTTATTGTATAAAAAGACCAAAGGGCCTATGTTTTTGCTTAAATTGCTGAGTGGGAAAGAAGGCCTTTTCTGAGCCTCATTCCTGCATCAAGCACTTTCCTGCACACACGATCATCCCCTGATCCTAGTGAGAAGTAGGAAATCCCACAGCTCCCAATATTGCCTTTGTCTCTGCGGGCTGGAAGCCTCCCACTGCCAATACACTCAACCATGTGGAGATTAATGGGTAGATGGGGTCTTCTGCCTTAGGGATGAACTCAGACTGATTTATTCCATTGGCTGCTAATCCTGATTTAAGTCCTGGTGGAGGAATAACAGTTTACTTTATGTCAGCATAATCAAATATAAGCTGTTTGAAGTGCAATAACTGAACCATAGTTAAGAAATTGTCACACAAGCAGTTCAAGAAAGACAAAGGCAATACTAATTATTTTACAAGTAATTTCACTGAATATGATACCATGAAAAAGAATCATGGTTAGCAGTCATCTGATTCCCCAGAAAATTGCAGCCAGTCCAGTTTATGCTAGTCCGTAAATATCTTTACTATAAATGTCTTCAGTGCTAGATAGATCATTCAAAACTTTGCAGAAAATTATTTTGAAAAGTCCTAAAAAGTTTTTGAAAACTTAGGTATTGGTTAATTTTTATGAAGCCATTTAGCAACCCTTACAGCTTTGTGATAACAATTAAAAAAGGATGATACCACAAGATGCTTAATAGCAGTTTAAATTTTTCAAAAGAAGGAGTTCTTTCTTCTTACAGGAAGATGAGATCACACCTTTGTTAGGGCCCCAAGCAGTACTGAGGTGTAAGTAAGATAGATACTAAGAGCCATTGAAGTCATTTAATTTCTGTGAGCTTTGCATCCATTCACTACAACCTCTATACAACTACCTGTAAAGAGGTGTAGAGGAGCAGGTGTTGGTCTCTTCTCACAAGTAACAAGTGAATAGGATGAGAGGAAATGGTCTCAGGTTGTGTCAGGGGAGATTTTGATTGGAGATTAGGAAAAATTTGTTCATTGAAAGAGTGGTCAAGCCTTGGAACAGGCTGCCCAGAGAAGTGACGGAATTACCATCCCTGGAGGGGAGGTGTTAAAAAATGTGTAGAAGTGGGGCTTCAGAGTATGGTTTAGTAGGCATGATGGTGTTTGGATTGACAGTTGGACCTGATGATCTTGGAGGTCTTTTCTATGATTCTATGTTTCATTCTTAAATGCAGATTCCTGGCAAGGAGTGAATAGAACGTTTACAGAGTAGTTTAATACAGCCCAAGTGGCATAATTCAAAATACAGAAAAAGTCAAGTGCTCAGCAGTTTCTCATTGCTCACGGGATTTTTTTTATAATATTGGCTAGCTTGCTTGTTGTGACGTAACCTTGGTCATTTCTGCCTGCTGACTTCTACCATAAGTAGGCAGGGAATGGGACTACCACCACCATCATGAACTTGCCAGATCACTGAGAAAATGTAATTTAAGAACTCGCAAAAGAAAGGAAGGTTTTTAGTTAAATGTTACTTCTTGCCTTTGTTCTGACAGTCTTTGCATTGGGTTGCTGATGACTTGCAAGCTGTGAATTCATAGGTTGTGCTTACATAAATGTAATTTTTTATGTTTGTAGTCATTGTAAATACTTACATAAAAAGCTACCTTTTGCTGGAAAGTTCTCTTATATTGATGTCGTGACAATTTTATAGTAAGTTAACAAGTTCATCCGATGAGCATAAGGCACTGGAATACCTTTAAATAATGTAACACTCAATCTTAATTTATTTTTAATCTTTGTTAGAGGTAAACTGAAAGAGATAATGTGTGAAGTCTAATGTATTCCTGTCCAACGAGCATTTACTTCTTCTCATGTATTTTAGCAAATGATGTGTTAATATATTTCAGATGAAATATGACCTTGGGCATAATGGGCACCAGTTAATAAAATCGTAGACATCTACACTATGTATACAGAAATCAGTGTGGTTTTGTTTTTGTTTTTCTTTCAGCTTGGGCTATTTAACACCATAAGCATTACATTTATTTCTTTAATGATAAACTACTTAATAGTTTAATAACCAATATTTTACCTGAAGGATCATGTGAACATCATACACTGATGCTCAGATTGTGAAAATCACACATTTCTACATACAACACCTGGATCATCATGTTTGCTCATGAGTCCTTGCTGCAAAGGTTTCCAGAGATTTTTCTCTCTTGCTACAATTCCACATACAGCGATAAGGCCTGTTTCCTGTAGAGAAAATGGTTCAGCAGCATTATGTTGTGTTGACACCAAGAAATGAGTTGTCTCTGTGTCTTTTCTGGAAGATGCAGTTTATGTCTGGTCTCCTGAGTGCACGTTTCCTGTTGTTCCCCTTCCTCTTTTTCTACTCTACATTCCTGGGGAGAAATTGCAAATACAATAAGTTACAGGCTGCAACCAGCAATGCACAAACCCTTAAAGAGCTTTCCATTAATTATCTGTTTCAGTAGATTTTCCTGCTTGATGACTCCCTTTCAGACGTTGTGTGCTGGTATGATTGACATCTCGTTTTATGCCAAGGAGTATAATTTTGATTGCAGCTCAGTTTTCTGGGAATCTGAGAATTTCTTCTACCCAGTGGTCATTGATCAGCTGACTAATTAGCAAGAGCTGAGAGGTTTGCAGTAGATGGATGTAAGCAAATGACATAGAAAGCAGGTTGTGTCTCTGCTACTAGTCCACAAAGCAACTCAGTCCTGCAGAATTTACACTCCAGCCCCACAATATGAACTAGAGAACTCCATCTAATGCAATTATTGTATAAATAAATAGCTGCTTAAAAATCTGGCCAAATGCAATTCCTCCAGTACTAATATGTGGTTGGCCATTTTTCTAAGATCTTCTACAGTGTTTTTACTTGTCTCCATCAGGGCTTGTTTCACTGTAGTATTTTGGTATTAGACAGATGCTTGTGTATTCAAGTTAAAAGGAAAATGAGAAAATAAAAGACTATTGATTTGTCTAATAACAAGTCAATTAGACAATATGGGCTCTTTCTCACATGAGTATAGAAGGACAATAAATCCTAATTTAAAAGAGAGTGATTAAGTCAAACTTGTTCCATGCTGTCACTTCGGTTCCTAAAACAACTATGAAGTGATCTAATATCAATTTACACTTCTTGCATGTTCCAAATGTTGATGCTACCTATGTTGAATACTAGTTATTTTAAAATAGACAGATTTGGAGTAATATAAAATTCATGAGAGATAGAATTGTAAGAAGGAAAAATAATAAAAACTCATGTAATTACAGACATGTATAAAGTAAGTGGATACATAGTGGTAATATATAAATGCCATACCAGCATTTACACTTATTTGATAACGTGTTGTTCCATTGGAAAACATTAATTAATGCAGAAGCTAGAGATGATATTTTTAGTAGGGTAGGTTTGTGTCATTTTAACAAAAGCAGCTGATTAATTTTTGTATTTGCTTTTAGGTTGGTGGTGGGTTTTTTGTCTTCCAATTAAGTTTTTGCTTGCTTCAACAGAAATCTGACTTCCAAAATATTTTTTACCAATTTCCATGTTTAGATACTTATTACAGCCTATCAAATGCATTCTGCAATTCAGTACACTTTCTTCATTAACATGGACCAAGTTGAGAATCAGTGTGTCTGATCAAAATTGCCAACTAAATTTTTATTTTTTACATGGTTTATTAGTGCCAGCTAAAAAGCCTCACGTATATTTTCTGCATTCTTTTTCTAAGAAGTGGCAAAGATGCATGATTTCTTCATTCCTGCTACACATGAAAATTTTGTTCATAAATTTTCCCTAATGATGAGAAGAAGAGTCTCTGAGGGACTGCTTTCCAAATGTAGAACATTATTTTGGTGTTCAGTGGCTTCATTCATTTTAGAGAAGAAGCCAAAGGGTAGGAGAAGGAAGATAGGTAGGGAAATACTCAGAGCATCTGTGGGAAATTATTCTTGACCAGCTACAAGAAGCAATTTCCTATATTTCAGAAGATATTAAAATTTACTAAAATACACATTTAATTAGGGATTTGTTTGGTGAGTTATCAGGGGTTCGAGGAGAACTTACGAAATGTGTTCCATTGTTCCTTACTACTTTTAGTTTTTCTGTTTTAATAGATTAGCTTATTTTTGCTCCCTCTTTCATTCTCTGGATGTTTGCCCTCTCTTCTTTTCTCATTATTCTATATTTTAATCCAATCTTATGTCCTCAGGGATAGGGGAATAGAACAGAGCAGGCAGATCTTTAAGGATGTGTTCCACGGAGCTCAGAAGCTCTTGATCCCCAGGTGTAAGAAATCGGGCAAAGAAGGGAAGAGACCGGCATGGCTGAGACGAGAGATGCTGGTCAAACTAAGGAGGAAGAGGGAACTGCACAGGCAGTGGAAGCAGGGACAGGCATCCTGGGAAGAATATGGGGATGCTGCCTGGTTGTGTAGGCATGGGGTCAGGAAGACCAAGGCACAGCTGGAAATAAACTTGGCAAGGGATGTGAAGAATAACAAGAAGGGCTTTTACAGGTTATCAGCCAGAAAAGGATGGTTAAAGAAAGCGTACCCCCACTGATGAGTGAGACTGGCAAACTGGTAACAGCAGATGAGGAGAAGGCTGAGGTAATCAACAACTTTGTTGCCTCAGTCTTCACTGGCAACCTCTCTCCTCACCCCTCCTGCGTCGATGGATGGCATGAGGGGGACCGGGAGGGTAAAACCCCTCCCACTGTAAAAGAAGATCAGGTTTGTGACCACCTGAGGAACCTGAATGCACATAAGTCCATGGGACCTGATGAGATGCATCCCAGAGTCCTGAGGGAATTGGCCGATGTAGTCGCCAAGCCACTCTCCATGATATCTGAAAAGTCCTGGCAGTCAGGTGAAGTCCCTGGTGACTGGGAAAAGGGAAACATTGTGCCGCATTTCAAAAAGGGTAGAAAGGAGGACCCTGGGAACAACCGAACTTTCAGCCTCACCTCTGTGCCTGGGAAGATCATGGAACAGATCCTCCTGGAAGCTCTGCTAAGGCACATAGAGGCCAGGGAGGTAATTCGAGATAGCCAGCATGGCTTCGCAAGTCCTGCCTGACGAGCCTAGTGGCTTTCTATGATGGTGTGACAACAACAGTGGACAAGGGAAAACCAACGTATGTCATCTATGTGGACTTCTGCAAAGCCTTTGACACAGTCCCCCACAACATCCTTCTCTCTAAATTGGGGAGCTATGGATATGATGGGTGGACTGTTCTGTGGATGAGGAATTTCACTTTAACATTTTTGTCCTTACCAGATAGTCCAATAAAAAGTTTTCTTCAGAAAAAAACCAACCACATCTTAATATTTTAAATTGTTTTTCTTCAAAATTAAATTTTGACAGTTCACACAGCTTGCAAAAAATTTCATTATGAATGATCATGTGTTCCTAGATTGGAAGATGTCCTAGCAAATGTTTTTTGGAATATTTGAACAGTTCTAGTGTTAGTTCAACAGTTCTTGGAGGCAGAGTTGACTGGTAATTAGAAATAACTGAATATCTTGTTTAACTAGAATTAAAAATACCAGTTCTATTTTGCAACATAACATTAATTTGATTGGCTAACTTTAAAACTTTCCTTGCAGGACAATTTTTATTCTGGTTTTGTTTTTTTTAAAAACAGTTATCAATTTTTTTATATTCTTTAAGGAATTAAAATGATCACCCCAATACCTTTGAAGTCCTTGAAACATTTTAACAGCTATTATGGTGTACTCAACTGAACAGGCCTTCTTATTACTGCAATAGGAACAAAAAATAACAACCTTTGTTGTAAAATATGATAGGCTTTAAAAGATTGTGATTTTCCATCCTCTTGCTTTTTCTGAACTCTGGAGTGTGTGTGCTATTTCTGAGGATGCAGAGGAAAATGAAAGGATTCTGGCAGAATGTAAATCATGAGATCCTTAACATTTCAGCCCAATTTCTCTTCAGCACTGTATAATCTTAACAGAGATGATTGATGGGATTGGGGATTCACAAGATAGATATTATGGGTCATTCTCCCGTATTTCCTCATTTTCTTTCCCCTTTTGCTAATCTTAGTTTCCGATAACATCATTCAATCAATTTCACTGCCTATCTGGAGCTGTATTCGTCTAATACAAAAAAATTATATCCTCTTTATTTTTGTTTGTGCTCCATTATAATATATATGGCAGAAATATTTACATTAATAAGTCATTGGTTTAGTCCTTGAAACTATACAGTTTGTTTTTTTCTGTTCCCTTTATATAACACCCCTCCTTAGTAGATGCAGTATTTAAACCACAATGAGTATCTGTCTATACTATGGGGAAAATGAAGTGAAGCAAATTATATCTTTTTATTCCCCTTCCTTTTGGGCTTCTCATGTGAAATAATAAAAATATATTCTACTGTAAAATGTTCTTAATATTAATTTTTTTTTTTATTGGGGGAAGGGGAAGCAGAGGGGAATGAGGGACATAGATATTGGAGCGTCACATATTTCTTCCATGTCTACTCAACTCTAAAATATAAAAACAAAACAGGATTCTTAAGATTATTTATTATTATTTGAAACATAATTTGGAAACAAAATAATTGGTTGACATTGAAAAGTACATAGCATGTGCCAGAAGTGGGTCTAGGACCGCAAAATATATGAAATGCATCGAGTAAGACAGGATTTTGCTAGATATTAAAGCTGTGTCCATTAGAGGGAATGGTGTATGTGCAGAATGCTCCAATCTGATACCCCGTTTGTCAGATCATTGTAATGGAAGCTTCCTATGGATACATATGAGCTCTTCTGTATATGGAGAAGAGTTTTTCAGTTATTCTATCATCTTTCCAAAGGCCTGCATGAAAAATAAAGAAGGAAACTGAAGGAAAATTTATTTATATACACGTTAAATATTGCTGCATATTTTAGCTATGAAAGTGCAGAAGTTATAGAGTGTATGGGTCAAATACAGGGTAATCTTAATACAACTTTGATACACAGTTGACTCTTGACTCTGATCTGATTCTCAGTTCCTTCGTTTCTCTGCATTTTATTGTAGCACCATATTCTAATTAATTAAAAGAAATAATTTATCTACTGGTGTTTTTGTATTATCACTTCAGTATTTAATGAGACTCATTGGTTCATATTAAATGCTATTTCAAGAATTCTTCCAAGAATAAAATAATACATTCACAATATTATGAGTTTATAGATATGCATATCTTTCCTACAGCTTTTTGTATGCAGATATGAAACATCAATTTAATCTGGAGATTTGTATTTAACGTTGCATGCGAAGAATGGCATGTGTCAATGAACCGACAATTCTAGATGACTAGTATTTAGTGGCACTTCATTATTGACGGCTACCAGCATCCCAGTCCAAAAGGGCAGTATCACATATATTGCCTGGCCCTCTTAAAAAGCCAGCTTGTTAATCAGTGGTGTAAAGACAACACTGCTGACTACAAAGTCTATTGTGACTTCATACACAAAGTCTTTACTTAGTCTAGATGCCGTATACTGTAAGTGAAATAAATTCCCCAAAACTGCAGAAAATGACTTTCCTTTATGTCAGTCCCACTTGATTCAACAAACTAGTTCTCAAAAGCTGAAGTCTTATGCCAAAGTGTTCTATTGTACTGGGACCAGCATATCCTACCAAGGTGCTGGATATTAGATCAACAGGGGCAGTCTGTTATGGACAGTAATAACTTGTTTTTATGAAAGTACACATTTTATTATTATCAAAAATGTTCATTAGTCCTGTTTAACATACATCTGTTTGTATTACAAATACAGAGTAATCAACTAGTAAATACTATAAATTTGTTACTATATTTGTTATATATGAAACTGGCAGGAAGACCTTTTTAATTTTTTTCCCCAGCAAAGCTTCAGCAAAGTGATTTTATTAGTATCAGAACAATCGGTTGAAAGATGTCTGTACTTTATGTCTTATTTTAGCTGCCTGCAATATTAACAGCCAGGAATATATATCAGATTGGGATTTTTTCTGCTCGGACATTTCTGATTGAGAAGGACAGAGTGGGATGTTCCTCCCTGTTTTACTTTGGGTTTTGTATTCAGGAGATGAATTCCCAAATCCTTTAGCTGAAGCAGCAGATCTCTCAGGAATGTTGGTAGTTTGTTAGGAAGAGTCATTACAGAATTGCTTCAGGCAGCAGCTCTGTTTGCTGGATCTTTCTCTTCCACTGAACTGCCTCCAGACTGAAAAACAGTTGAAGAATCTCGTTCCCTGGTTTTAACAAGTCAACTTTATAACTATAGATGCCTTATAATAGATTCCTGAAATTTTTACCAAAATGAAGAAAATCAGCTTGCCTTTCTACTAGCAGAAATCTCACATTTCAAGATTTTGGACACTAAACTCAGATTCTTCCAGAGTTCAGTGTACACCAGTGTGTGTCAGTGCCCCTCAATGAAAAAGCTCTTGTAGTTATAACTACCTTGACAGAGAGGAAAGGTATGCTAGCATGCTTCAGCTACAAGAAAATATACAAAGCTTCTAGGAAAAAATTAACAGAATTGACTTCTAAAAAATGGCTTGTCATATCTCTGAACTTCATTTCTATCTCTGTAAAGTAGGGAAAATAGTGCAACAACCCAGCAAGTATATGATTTTTAAAAGACCCCTGTAACAGGCTGAATCATAACAGTATTTACAATTATTATTAAAATTAGAGCTGTTACGATCACTTCTGAATGAGAAACAATGAGAGGCTGAATTTGTGTACCTGACTCTTGCTCCCCTACTTTGGATGAGGTTCTCTAGAAAAGAAGGTTACAGACCAGTAAGCCTCACATGTGCTCAAGGATATGATCAAGATCTTCAAAGCTCTGACACTATATTCTCTCTTTAGCTGGTTTTAGGCATCTTCATCTTTATTAGTACACCAGGGTTTAAAGCTGACAACAATACAGCCTAATAAAAAGTAAGAACAATCATGCAGAGGGATGAAGCAAGTACTTTACAGCACTGGGGCATGCTTGATAGATACAGTATAGTTTAGTAACACTGAATATCTATTTAAACAGGATAAAATCTGCCTTTTTTTAGAGACACTTTTCTTTACCCGAATATGCAATGAGTACTTTATGAAGTGCTTGCTCTCCATTTTCCCCTTCCCAGGTGTTGTTACTAGAAGTGTACCATCACATACTGGAGTTTTCTTTCTGACTGGCTTTCTGGTTTTATTCTTGTGTGTGTGCAGTTTTGAATCTGAGTCTTTTTAACTATAATATGAGAATGACTAGCGATATCAGGTCTCTTAGTGATACTGCTGAGATAATGCAGGCTGGTTGGAAGATTGTGGTATTAAAAATAATAAAACCATAAATAAAAATCCCCTTATTATAGTATTCATCTTCCCTGTTTTTTAGAAAGAAACATATGCCAGGATACATTTATCGGTATGGTATTCATTATTCTATAAGGAATGGCAAGCTACTGCCTCACCCTCTCAGCTGGGTACCACTCTACGCTGTGGTTGAGCTCACCTAGTGGTAGTCACATTGGGTTGTACTAGCACCCTTGCCTGGCAGGACACAGGGCACACTTTTTGTGCCCCATCACACTACCAGAAGGAAGCAGGCAAGTTTCCTCAGCCAACTGTTCTGTGCCTTTGTTCCTTTCTCCTGTCTAAAATTTTACACATGCAGCTTGGGAAAAATAAATTATTAATATATGCAAATTAAATCCCACGTACTGTTGTTGGGCAGAAATATATTACAGAAAGCTTTCAAGCCACTGGAGGTTTAAACTAAAGTATATTACTGAAATTCATAGACAAATATAAATAGGCAGGCCTGAAGATGAGCCTTTTCATATCTAGATTTAATATTCCAGAGTATTTACTTATTGTAGTCAACATTATGCTGCCTGTTACACTTGATGGAGCCCTGCTTTCCTGGAGATGGCTGAGCACCTGCCTGCCGATGGGAAGTGGTGAATGAATTCCTTGTTTTGCTTTGCTCATGTGCACAGCTTTTGCTTTGCCTATTAAACTGTTTTTATTTCAACCCACAAGTTTTCTCACCTTTACTCTTCTGATCCTCTCCCTGTCTCATTGTGGGGAGAGTGAGCCATGTGGTTTAATCTTAAAAATACTGAGCTTTTACCTAGTGCTTACTTTCTCTTTCTGTTGCTCACATTCTCATTCGCGCCTTCTCTCTCGCACTCTCTCCCTCTCTTTCTTTCTTTTCTTCTCTTTTACATTATGCAGTATCTGAGCAGCTTTCAGCCTTTCAGCCTTTTGAAGGCATGCACAGGCAAGAAGATACTTGTAGTCCCAGGTATCTGCAAGGATTTGCCATAAAGAGGTGAGTTTTGTGAACATCCCTCACTGAAACAGGGACATAGAGGGGTTAATATAGGAAGTAAACTAGGAATGGGTTTTTTTCACAGGTCTGCAGCTGCCAGTGTAATCCTTCGCCAAAAGCATCAGGGTCTCTTTAAAAGTTTCTCTAGTGATTATCTGAAAGGAATTTATTCTTGTCTATGTGGGCATGTTTGAATATAGAAAACAGCATAGGATGTTGCATTCAAACATTCAATAACACACATTTCAGTAAGTAGAGAGCTTTTGAAAATATTTCTTAAATAATATGTTGAAAAATTGTTTTTTCTCTTGGTAAAATCACCAACCCTAACTGATAGTCTGCTATTAGGTATTCCATAGTATGCTGGATTTTCATTATCAAAAAGTTAAGGTAATGTAGTTTGTTAACTTGATGACATTTATAAATTTCTCTACTGAGAAAGAATGCAACAAAATAAAATGTCAGTTATTCAAAATATAATGATCGCTTAAAAAAAAATAGATCCCAAATATTCCTTCAGGTTTTTCCACTCATCTAGCTCTGTAAAATGAATGCACCTGACCTGGAGTATAACCATAATGTTAAATTATATTCCAATATTAATTTGTTGTGTTTCAAACATACATCTTTTTATTATGTATTTTTTCTTTTTTATTATGAATTTTTTCTTTTTATGTGTCTAACCACTTTCACTAAATTTAAATATTCAAAACAATGTACTCGGGTGGTGTCAGTCAGCACAAGTCCATTAGCTTTGGTTCTGTCAATTTAAACGGGCTGAGCTTATGGCTTTTACAGTATTCTTTAGAAGGTGATAATGAAACATATCCTTTGTGTTAACTTGAAGGGATGCACCACATTTTATTTTTCTGAAAGTGATTGTAATGGAGCATGTGTCACTTAAAACTAATTATATCACCAGTTAGAGCTTCTGAGCTGGTGCTGTAGGCTATATGGTGAAAAGCTTTATAAAGTGCCTATGAGAATTAGGAACCTGTTTTCCACTTCAGAATTGATTCAGTTTCAGCTGAAATAATAATACAATGCTATTTTCAAAATTTGGTCTGCACTCACATTAGAACTCTCATTTAAGATTTTAGTAGGAGTTTTAAAAACAGCTAAGGCATCATATATCCTTGGTGAAACCCAGATTTGGAGGGGTATTATGAGACACCAAGTTCTAGCTCATGTGAAAACCCGATATACACTTTTCCCACATACTTCCTCTCTATCATGATTCTTTATTTTTCTAAAACAAGAGTAGAGAACTGATAGAACCATAGAATCATAGAATCATTTCGGTTGGAAAAGACCTGTAAGATAATCAAGTCCAACCGTTAGCCTAACACTGCCATCCCACCACTAAACCATGTCCCTAAGCACCTCATCTGCCCGTCTTTTAATACCTCCAGGGATGGGGACTCCACCACTTCCCTGGGCAGCCTGTTGCAATGCTTGACAGCCGTCTCGGGGAAGAAATTTTTCCTGATTTAAACTTCCCCTGGCACAACTTGAGGCCATTTCCTCCTGTCCTTTTACTTGTTACTTGGGAGAAGAGACCAACACCCCCCAGCTTCACCTCCTGTCAGGCAGTTGTAGAGAGTGATAAGGTCTCCCCTCGGTCTCCTTTTTTCCAGGCTAAACAACCCCAGTTCCCTCAGCTTCTCCTCATAAGACTTGTTATCCATACCCTTCACCAGCTTTATTGCTCTCTTCTGGACATGTTCCATCAATGAAATTTCTTTCCTGTAGGGAGAGGCCCAAAACTGAACACGTATTTGAGGTTCAGCCTCACCAGCACCGAGTACAGGGGCACAATCTCTTTCCTACTCCTGCTTGTCACACTGTTTCTGACACAAGCCAGGATGCTGTTGACCCTCTTGGCCACCTGGGCACACTGCTGGCTCATATTCAGCCAGCTGTTGACCAGTACCTCCAGGTCCCTCTCTGCCAAGCAGCTTTCCAGCCGCTCTTCCCCAAGCCTGTAGCATGGGGCTGTTGTGACCCAAGTGCAGGACCTGCCACTTGGCCTTGATGAACCTCATACAGTTGGTCTTGGTCCATTGATCCAGCCTATCCAGATCCCTCTGCAGAGCTCTGCTTCCCTCAAGCTGATAGACACTCCCTCTTTGTGTCGTGCACTCAATCCCCTTGTCCAGGTCATTGATAAAGATATTAAAAAGAACTGGCCCCAAAACTGAGCCCTGGGGGACACTTTTTGTTACCAGCCACCAATTGGATTTAACTCCATTCACCACAACTCTCTGGGCTTGGCCATCCAGCCATTTTTTTACCCAGCAAAGAGTACGCCTGTCTAAGCCATGAGCCACCAGCTTCCCTAGGATAATGCTGTGGGAGACAGTGTCAAATGCTTTGCTGAAATCCAGGTAGACAACATGCACAGCCTTTCCCTCCTCCACTACGTGGGTCACCTGGTCATAGAAGGAAATCCAGTTGGTCAGGCAGGACCTATGCTGGCTGGGCCTGATCCCCTGGTTTCCTGCACATACCTGGTGAGCACACTCAGGATTGAACCACTCTATAACCTTCCCTGGTACCAACGTCGGACTGACAGGCCTGTAGTTCCCCAGATCCTCCTTCTGGCCCTTCTTGTATATGGGTGTCACATTTGCTAAACTCCAGTTATCTAGGACCTCCCCTGTTAACCAGGACTACTGATAAATGATGGAGAGTGTTTTGGCAAACTCCTTTGCCAACTCCCTCAGTACTCTCAGGCAGATCCCATGTGGCCCATAGACTTATGGATGTCCAGGTGGTGTAGCAGGTCATAAACTGCTTGGTCCTGGATTATGGGGATTTACTCCACCTCGACTCCTGTCTTCCAGCTTGGGGGGCTGAGTTCTCTGTGGGTATCTCATTGGGCTACTAAAGACTGAGGCAAAGACGGCATTAAGAATCAGCCTTTTCATCATCCTAGGTGGCAGTGTTGCCCCTTCCATCCAATAGAGGATGGAGATTCTCCCTGGCTCTCTTTTTGCTGTTATTTGTAAAAACATTTTTTATTATCTCTTACAACAGTGTCCAGGTCGAGTTCTAGCTGAGATTTTGCCTTTCTAATTTTCTCTCAATATGACCTGATGAGATCCCTGTACTCTTCTTGAGTTGATGATGCTTCATTTCTTTTCCTCTCCTGCTTTTTACAGTTTTTGTGAGTTCTGGCATTGAATCCAGGCAAGAAAAGGTCATCACTGTAGGAATGAACTGCACATAGGACTGCTTTTCAACAGATGGAAGCCATGTACTCCTGCACACAGAAAAAAAGCTGTCTTACTGCATCCATGTGCAAATGTGACGATTAGGGCATTCTTCTGGCACCTGAGAGAAGGAGATATAGTTTTCTTCAATCTGAGGAGGAAAAGATAACTTTTTTACCACTTCTTGACTCTGCTTCAGCCAGATAGCTGTTGTGTGGAAGATAAGCATAGGCATTACTACTATTACTACCTTTGCTTAAAAAGAAAGGACTGATCCTTCTGCTGCTTAAACAAAACAAACAAGCAAAGACCACCACTGTTTTAGGTAGATGCTTATTCTGAAGAGAGGATTCTGGAGTCAGGATCCTAAGCAGCCACATGTGAGGCCTTTAAGTTGTGCAGGAATGATGTGTCTATATCTGTTGTCTGGTTGAAGGCTTCACAGTGACAGACTATGGATTTGGATTTTGCTCTAGCAGAAAGATTTCTAAAATGCGAGGTGTTGCACCACCTGACTTCAGACACACTGGTCATTCTTCATGTTTCTGGCCTTTACTATTTCCCTGAGATAAAAATAATGCCAAAATTTTCAGTAGTTATTTATCAAACTAATAAGGCAAAGCAGCTGGGCTAAACTACCATGCAACATAAAGAAAAGTTGCCTGAAAATGACCTTAGATTTAGGGCTAGGGATAGCTTCACTTTTTCAAAGCATGGTAAAAAGGGTCCAGTTCTCAAATGTTAAAATAGCAGGGGAGTAATTTGCATTAAGCCATCAGATTATGAAGTGCCTCTGTTATGATCCACACCCTTTTTTCTTTTCTTATTTTTGATCACAATCATAAGACCAGCGTATAAAAGTACCTGCCTTGTTTCTGACATGCCCCACATAGATTTGATTCACCAAGGTCTTACTCTGTCTAATCTGACAAGAGTCCAAACTGCTTTATGCATAATAAATAATGCCATTTGTGACATAAACCAGCCTGTGATCCCATGCCCTGTGCTACTTTTCTGGACCACTTGGGATGTTGAAGTTTTTTTGACTTTTATTGTTTTGAACATTTTCCTGAGATATTTGTGCTCAGGTGGCTAAAGAAAAATGTAATTATCTGTCATAAAAGCAGCAGCTAGTCTGAATCCAAAATGAAATGTCAGTCAAAATAAAAGACACTCACTAAGACTAAGACTAAGGTTCGAACTGAATTTTCATTATGAACTATTGATGATTGATATAAACTTTCAGGACATGAAAGGGAACATTTACAAACCTAGCACTTGGATAGGTAAGAAAAATCTCCTTGCAAGTAGTGGTGTTCCTTCAGATGCTACATAAGGGCTTAATGAAATTCTCAGGTTCTATTTAGGCCAAGAATAGTATTCTCGATGAGATATAATTCTTATTCAGTAACCCCATAATGTTATATGGGTATGTGCTATGTTGGAACCTTGTTTGAGCATGTTGCAGAGCAGGGATGAGTTTAATGTTGTGTTAGCTCTTCCAATAGAGGTATTTGACTTAGCGAAGACCTTGCAAGTTCTAGCAGCCTAAAAAAAGTTCCACTGTTACCCTGATCAAAACAATCTTTCAGTGTTAAATATAGCATTGTATATTTATGGGTTTTTTTCAAACATTTTTTATTATTATCTGACTGCACATCATTAGGGTACTTTTCATCATATATAAACACAGATCAGATCTGAAACAAGCATTGTGTTTGCTTGCATCTTACCTCCCATTCATAGAAGTGCAAGTGACTGAGTGACAAAGAATCAGGACCCATCGTATTTTCCCAGCAGCCTTGGGAACCACATCGTACCATGTGTGGTTCTGTGTCTTACAATTGTTATCTACAAAATATGCATGCAATAAAATCATACTATTTCCATAGCTGATTATTGTTTAATGAGGAAGAAATCTTCATCTAGCATCATAGTCATGATTTCTGTTGTAACATTAAATTCTTAGAATTTAAATTACTTTTCAGTCACTGTTAGAAAGAGGATTCCAGCTTTAATATGCAGTAGTTTGGACCAAAGTAAGCTCTTTGGTATGGGCTGGTTCTGGAAGTAGTTCCAGAACAATGCCTTTATGATGAGAATGTTTTCTTCAGAACATTGTCTGGGAGGCATCTGATTATGCTTATCAATATTTTTTCACCAAAGCCAGTGGAAAGATGGCCTAATACACAATGGTTGCTGGAGATATATGGCATAGTAAAAACACTTCAGTTGAGACTTGCATCGTTAATCCAGTTCCTTGTTGTTTTTTGGTAAATTATAGATTCAGATATACCAAGACATCCAAGCATTTGTATTTAATTAAGTGGGAGTTAGTTGCTTAAACTATATTATTTGTGAGAATCTAGAACTTGCTGCATTGGGGCTTTTTTCTCCTCGTAGGAGAAGAGGGAGAACAGCCATTCCCTCCCTGTGGGAAGTGGTGAGAATAGATGTGTTAGCCATCATAAGGTGCTTAAAGGCTGTAGAGGTCTAGAGGTATTCAAGATAGAGAAACAAAATTAATAAGCTGATTAATGACAAGTCATATCTTGGTTGTAGCTCTTCAGTATACAACTTGGAATAGGTTTTTGATTTGGACTGCGGGATCACTGTAGTACTTCGCGGAACTTTCCCTTCTCATGTACCAGCCTTATAAAAGCATAATAAAAAATACAGTTTTTCAGGCTGGAGGCAATTAGGAGCCTCTTTAGAGTACTAACTGCATGTATTTTGGAGCAAAACATTTCAAATATTTTCTCCCACTTAACTGATACAACCTGGGAATAATTGCCACATTTGGTGGCCACATCCACTATCTCATTTTTTCCTGTAGCCAAAACATCACTTAAAAGATGTATGCAGCCCTTCAATATTCCGGCTAATCAGGAATATTTTCACTTTCTTTTGATAATATTGTCACCCTTGGTAGTGGTGACGAAATTTTCTTGGAGATATGTCCTGTGATTAAGTCCATTTGGACCCATTATCAAGGTTTAAGGGGTTACGCAACCTACTTTCCTTCTTGTTATATTCCTCTGTTAAATATTAACCATCTGGCTTAGAAGCTGTCTCCTAACAGTTTTTCGTAACTGTGCCAGATTTCTGTTCCTATGGAAACTGTTTTAAGTATGCTTTAAAATTTGAGAGGTGTAACATTTGCTGTCTAAGAATGAGTCATATTTCCTTTTTCTTTAGTCTTTGTATTTTCTTTCTTTTTACTACTGGTTACTGTTGCCACCTGTCTTGAAAAAGAGGAGACACATGAGTTTCAGATACCAGTCTTGTAACTCCATTTTTTATGTTGTGAAGGACAACTCGTAAGGGGTTTAAATCTGCTTTAGTGCATCATTTAAGAGCCAGCAAGGAAACTGCAGATGTTAATAGAAGGTAGAACAACAAATTAAAAATGTGTAGTTTTAAGTATTTTAAAGGAGATTTTGAAAATGTTAAAAATGTTTTTACCATCCATGATTAGAAAGGAATTGCTCTGATTGTATCTCAAAGTATGTGCAGTGTTTATACATGTATAGTGTTTGAAGGAGTTATGTACGCGTATTTCAAACAAAGGTTTTCAAAGCCATACAGCTTTGAAAAGTGTTACCTATCAGTTCCATAGAAGGAATACATCATTATTTTCCATTCACAGGAAACTGATCTGCTGCATTTGTAAAATATTTTCTAGAAAGAGATTAAATGTCACACTTGCTGAGGTCTACTCAACCATTGCACTAAACCAATGCATTACTTAATAATCCCATCCTAGTTTCCACTCATGCAGCCACAGACTTGGGAATAAAAAGCAGAAGAAAACATACAAATTTCAGAGATGTCTTTCACTCATGAAGAGAGCAAAGGTTTTGAACATTTCTGTGTTTATATGTTGCCATAAGATGCTATTTGTTGCCTGCCATAAAAATGTCATCTGTCTTCTACTGTCAGTTGACATATTTTCGTGAATTATTTACATACATGTAGGCTTCGGAGAGGACTCTATGAGGATTAGGAGGGCAGAGGTAGCCTGTCATGACAGTAGCTCTATTTGGATTTAATATTGAAAAGATTTAATATATATTTCCTAACTAACAAAAAAATGCTGCTCACTGCTAGAACAAAGGTTTCCTCAAAGTGCTTAATGGGCAGAATACTAATTTCCAGACCATTGGTTTACCTTAGTTTCTTCCATAGAGTCTTTCTTTCAGAAAATCACTTAATCAGGGACTTGAATTAGAGCCCAGTTAAAAGGAGCTATGGGGCTTATGTATGTGCTTAAATATTTTCCTGAACACTGATGAAATTAGAAATCATAAGCCTTTTGCTAAAGCTCCAATTCTGTCAGCGGTCTGTGCTTATGGACTACTTTTCATTAAGACTGCAACATGGGAAATGATAGGCATGTAGGCTTTGCAAAGGTTTCAAAAGCTGATTTACTCTTTGCCTTAGCTAGCAAAAGTTAGACAAAACAAAGTACTTCTACATATTTTTCTTTTTTGCCTATAGCATCTTTCAATTGGATCTGAGTTTTTTCTAAGACTCCTAAGTTCCCTTCTATCTTGCGTGGTTTCTTTTACAGTCAAACTTCTGCTCTCTTCTGTGCTGTTCCTTTGCCATAAAATAGCTAAGAAACCTGCTTGTTATATACCTCAGTTTATGGAGAGATTCTAAGACCAGCCTCACTGTAGTTACATTTCCCCTCAAACTAGTAGTTTTTAATTTCCTCTTCTAAAAGATCAGAATTTAAACATGCTTTACCCTGGATTTTTCTTGAGAGTGTTACTCCTTAAATAAATGACCATAAAAGTGGAGAGATGTTCTATTGTTTAGCGCAAGACACCAATAGAAAAGCAGGAGAGAAGGCAGTCAAGATGTAGGCTCAAAATGGAGTTTGCATATAGAAACAGAGAGTCTCTGTTCTCAAACAAAAATAAATTGTACCAGGATTTCTCAAATCATCAAATTGGTTCATCAAACTAAAGGTCAGAACCTGCTGTGTTGCTGCTCTGTTGTGAAGGCAGGGTCTAGTATAAATCTGAAGGGCAACACAATATAATTAATTATTAACATTTAAAAAATTTATGTAAACAGAGAAAAATAATATGATTCTAACAACCTCTGAGTAAAATTAGGGATTTTCATGCCCACCACAAAATGTTAAGAATGGTTAAGTCTGAGCAGAATGTAAAATCAAATATTTTTCAACACTTTTGGAAACAAGGACAAAAAATGATGTGAAATTGTTTATTAGACACCTGATGCAAATCCGTTGGAAAGGCCCCACTAACTTCATCGGCTTTATATCAGATTGTAAATATGTCTAATTAATTGAATGAGACAGGAATTCTTAAATAACAGGTGCAACCAATTAAATAATCACTCAGGCCGTTATGCAAGGTAAAATTTAAATAAGGTACAGCCTGACTGTTTGCAGTTTTATCGAGGAAAAGAATGAGAAAGGGATGGATCTTTAGAAATGCAGTATATGAATTTTTTAACTGAGAGGATCATATGTCAATACCACTTGTTATCTTAATGAATGGGTGGAGGGCAGGAGAGGACTCAGTGTCCAAGGGGAGCAGTAGATGTAGGAATGTGGGAATACAATGAAATGTAGAAATGTAGGAATACAGCTTGTGTTCCTACATTTTTTCCTACTGTGTCATATAGAAATTCCAAGAAGGTCTTATATAGCTGTTCAGATTTAGGAGGAAAAGAGAGAAAATGAAGCACAATAAAGTCCCAAAATAACAACAAAAATATCTCACTAAAAGTACAGGAAGAACAAGTGTAGGAAGAAAAGTGCAGTTAGTGAACCTCAGTCATGAGTCAAGATTTGCAATATAGTCTGGTGTGCATCACTGTATCGTCTCTGAGCTGTTTATGTGGGAAGCACCCAAGAGCAGGGAGCAGCATTTAAATGAAAAAGTTAATTGATGGACTTGTTATATAAAAAAACCAGCAGGATGAAGCTGAAAGAACAGAAAAGTATTCTTTCTAAATTTATATTACAGTTTACAGACTTTATAGAGCCTTTCCTATGCTGTAGCAGTATCTGCTTTTAAAAAAATAAAGCTGGAAAAAATAATACAACCAGTTCATATGAAAATAGTTGAGAAATTCTTGGTAATATACAAATGCACAGGAAGATCACCCAAGCGTGAAAAGGAAATTAAGAATAAAAGTTGGGAGACAGAGGAATAGTTCCAGCTAAACTTCAACTACAGAATATTCTTTGGCTTAGGATGGGAGAATCTATTGTAATCACTAAGACTTGGCTAGGTACATTCTTGGGGAAAGAAAAAATGAAACTACGGTATATTTTAGTACCAAAAATATCTGCAAGAAGCTTCCTTTTAGAACTGACTTCTGTTCTCATAAATTCCTGTCCTTATGTGCTGGTTTGATACAGTAATCAATACCTAGCATATGGTAGTATTCACATCATACAGCACAAGTGTCCCTCACTGTGTATTAAGACATATATTACTAATGAATATATGCCAATCTTTGTGGGCTATAGAGACCTTTCTGTTCACTATCAAAAAGAAAATTGAACACATAACAGCTTTAATGTATGGGGCCAATAGTTAGGTTGTGGAAAGGGTGTCCTGAGCAACATTCATGATGCCTCTCTGTGGTGAAAGAACAGTAAAGTTGTCTGACTCTGTTTCAACTTCAGTGAACCGCTGGATTTCCAAAGCAACACAAGTCTCTGATCTGATTCAGGCTCTGCTTGTAGTAATAAAAGGAGTTCCTAAGTTATCAGTACTTGGGGAGGTATACCATTTCAGGTTGTGGGCAGTTTCTTCTCCTTTTTTAGTAGAAATACTTCTAGAAGACTGTTCACATTTCACTAAAATGATCAGGTTTTCCACCTCAGCTGTGTGCTATATTATGGAAAGAGAAATAGGATGCTGGGAATGAGGACTTCTCTCCTCCCCGTGGGCCCCATACACACCAGTACTCTTCTGGTTCTCCGCAGTGGAGCAGATATGCAATATGAGCTTGTGTGATGAATAGAAATCTGTTATTGAGCCCTCTCCCTTGGCTTTTGGAAAGTGAGGGTTGATTTGCCTCCTCCTTTCTATATCAGCCTTAACAAGACCGTGATGCAAAGGTAGCCCACTGCTCTCGGAGCAGCAGCGGTGACTGTGGCACTGTGGAGTGGAAGGCAGCTTTCATAAAAGCTGAAGGTTGGTAGAACATGGCAGGATGCTCTGTGCCAAGAGAGTAATAGAATAAATCACTGAATCCAGCACTGCTGGACATGTTGGGTATTTACTATCAGGGTTCACACCCCAAGCCAGAAAAGACTTACAACAGTTTAACTTTGTAGAACACCTTATCCTGTTGTTGGCATAGACTGGTCATTTAAACTCATGTAATTCTTTGAAGGATCAGGACCTTAATTCCCAACAGATGAAACCACTGCCAGAGAAAACATCCATGTGGTATTCAGAGATTAAGATTCAGAAGATGCCATGCCAGTAGTGGAAGAAAATAAAGGGATTCAGACCTACTTAAAATGGTTTCTCTTTCCATTTGAAGCACGCTTCATCCTGTTTGTAGTTGGATGTATTTTACAAAAATGCAAATCCGGTCAAAGAGCTGGATTCTGGTATGTACCAGATATGAATCAAAGCCTTAACCCATTTCTGATGCATAAGTATTGTAAATATGCCAGCATATTTATCTCCCACAGTTTTTTCATTTATACAAATTTCGTGTAATTATCATAATTGTAGCTATTAAAGATGTCCTTTAAGAATAGTAGGTTTTCTCATTTAAAATACCATTCCCCTGTAAGGATAGTCGTAAACATAATTTAGGATCAAATGCCGGGAGATCATATTATTCTATAGAAAAAGAATGCATTACCATACTGCATTTACATAATCATGAGTGCAAGTGTGTGGTAAATGGCTTGGAATAAATTGTGGGTAGAAACCACTTCCAAATAAGAAATAACCACTCATGAGTAGCGTAATTAATTGTTTATCTGCCCTACAAATCCCTATGGAATAGATGGATAGGAAATAATTAAGTAGCTGCACCAGCTGCTCTGAATTGAGAAGATAAAAGGGAAAAATAAGACAGAAGAAAAAACTGAAGTGTATTAAAAATACAAAATCATTTATTCACAATATATAGTTTTGGTGTCTTGATTGTGGCATAACTGCCCCCTTAGGGTGATGGTGGATATAGCTGTAGTGGACAATTCTAAACAAAGTTGAAACTATTTAGTAGTACCTAAGTCAGGATAAGAAAAATATCTAAAAAACCAGAAACTTAAAAAAATAAACTAACATATTTTTGTGCCAAACAAGGATTTTTAGGAAAGACTTTTCTGAATAGATTCTTCAGTGGGCCACACTAAAGTGACTCCATGTGTTCCAAATATGGTTTTCAATTTTTTTTTTACAGAGTCATCCCATTACCAAACATCCAAAAGCAAAGAGCCCTACTTGTCACTCCTGCCTTAGAAATGAAAGTTAAGTAGGTAGAAGTACCCTCTTACATTATCACTCTGTGTATCCTGTCAGATAGCTTTTTCCTTGGGAATGTGGCTGATGACATGACGATGACTCTTTAGAATAGGGAAAAAATTTGCTTTAGATACCAAAATTGTTAGAATGAACAACTAAATTTCCAGGCATAAACTTCATAAAGTGTAGGGAGCTCTGATTGTAATGATACAAATGGAAGAAACATCAGATTCCTGTCCGGTGGAAAATACTGATCCCAGGTGAGTGCCCAGCTGATTCACTCTTCTATGCCAGCTGGACAATGCTAGTAATGGCCATTTCCCAAAAAGTGATACAGTCACCTGCCAAGGCTTGGGCTCTGGCTGTCTCCCTGTGGGGCCAAACAATCTTTGCACCTGGTACTATTGGAATTGATAGAAGCAGCTAATGGTAGTTATCTACACACAGATGATTGTCGTCTTCCATATTTTGTTAAATTCAGCTCCCAAAGATTAAACTCATAAGCCTTCTGTAGCAGTATCTGGGAACTGGGAAGAGTTTGACTGACTTCCTTGTATATCATTTGTCCAAACTGAATCACAAATAAACATAAGCAAAAAGAAGAAAAAATTATCCATTTCTTTCACTTTTTATAATAGTGCAACATGACATTGAAATTTTTAACTTCCTTGGGATTATGAATACAAATATCTGCAAAGAAGACAGCTGAATAAAACTCTAGGGTGACACTGACTTCCTCCCTGCCCCTAACTTTCATTTCAGTAATACGGGTTTCAAGGACCCTTGGTTTTGACTTGAATTTGGAGGTTGCATGAATAAAAACAAAACCAATTTGACTACTGAGTCTCACCTGGATTAATGTCAGAACCTTGTGAAATGGCAAATTTAGCATGTTTTTGCAGCCAGGGCTGTAAAATAAGACAGCTTTATTTGTAGCTGGATATTAGGTTGAAATTCCCATAAAATCAAAAGAGTGGTGGGGAGGTGTCTTTATGTGGTTTTTTGCATTATTGTCTACATGGTGGATTTTTATTACTGATTTCAGAATAATTCAGGACATTTCATGTTTTCAAATGAGATCAATAGACAGCATACTGGCCTGGTCTAGGAATGATGTTTTCAAAATAAATGTCCTGATTTACATGTTATTACTTGAAAGATATATAGTGACAGTGAAGTCAAATATTGTATATTTCTATTCTTTGGTATTTTGAAGTCTGGGACCAGGCTAGAAAAAAAAATAAGTGGAGGCAGTGATGAGGTTTTTAGCCTCATTGTTTTCTTGCAGCTCAGTGACGTTGATTTCTGAGGTGCTGCTCAAGAGAATATTCGTTTTTTTCAGGGAAAAGAGGCTGTGTTTACTGCGGCCCGAGCTTTTGCATCATTGCCACTGAAAGTATGTTGGTTATACATGGAACTTTTATAAGTCCTTAAAGAAAAAACTGCCTCTCTGAAATTTAACTGAGAGTTTGATTTATACACCAGAGAGCAGAAAAAATATTAACGTTTCAGTGTCTTTATTCTGCTGCAAGCTGTGTTTATTTTAATTGATTGCCTCATTGCATCGTTCCACGAGTAGCTGGCAGTCCCTTGCTCCTGTACCCAGTTGAGGTAAAGAAGAATTTATGCCTGCATTTGTCAGACAAGCCTACTACTGCTTGTTTGAGCCTCTTGTATACAACTCACATCAGCTAAACTAATCTCTCTAATGTGATGGAAATTACTTCACCTGACAAAATCTGCTTTCCGCAAGGTTACCAGAACGGAAAGTGAGTGAATGTGAAAGTATGAATAGAAGCTGAAAACAAGGTTAAAGGAACCCGTGCTGTAAGAAGAATGAAAAGTATGCATTACCTGAGGGGCCAGGAAGAGGAAGCCAGGCAATTTTAGATCAGCATTGTGCCAATTTTGGGGGCAGCCTCATACCAAAGCGCTCAGCTGGAAACAATACATGTCTGATTTCAAGCATTTTGCTTCAAAAGAAGTGTGTTGTTCTTTGGTGCAGCACCACCAACAGAGCCAGTCAAAACCAGTGTCATTTGGAAAAACCGGCTCTAGGTGTTACTATAAAAACCATTTGTGAATGCTGGGTGGTTTTGCAATAATAAAAGACAATAAAAGGAGTAAAGAACAATAATGGCTTAATGCTTCAGATTTCAATGTACAAAATTGCATGTGAATGCCAAGTACATCCCCATTGAGATGCAAATAGTGTGCCTGGGCAAATTGAGGCAACTTCTGCTTTCTCAAAGCTCTGCACAGACCACTTCAGTCCATACTTCTGACAGAGTAGCTTTAATGATAACATGAATGTACATGTTATTTTAATTTGTTGTCCAGTGTTGAATGCAGAAAGCCTGGGATAAAAGTAGGTTCTGCTCATACTACCTTCCATGTTTATCTTTCATCTGCCCCAGAACACGCAATATTCAAAGTGCTGTGTGGCAGAAGAAAAGAGCTGGGGAAAATTTCTTCCTGTAGGGAATGTTGAGAGAAGCTCCAAGGCTGATTTAATTCTTTTTGTTCTGCAGTTGTACTATCCATCAGCAGCTTGATCTTGCACCATGGAGGACAATGGGATATTTCTTTTGTCTATGATGGAAATGAATCAAGTTCCATAAGATGATTCATCTATTCATTTGTTGGGACATTTCTTATTTCCTGTTACATCTGAGAGAGCAACACGTGCTGATAGTTGGATGGTTTGATGTGTGGGGAAATGTACAGATCAATACTTGGCTCTGCAAGAAAAGAAAGTTCCTGCAGAAGATTGAAAACCCATTTGTTTAAACTCTTCACGTTGGATAAGTGACTATTTCATGATCTAAAAAATACCAAGTAGGTATGTGAATATGCATACAGGAGAATCACAGATTGTACATATTTTTTGGCGTCTCTGCATAGTATTTTTGGAGATAGATATATAAATCCACCAAAGTAATGGCAGTTCTTGTGACTTCCATCAATGTGGCTGCAAGCCCAGTTCAGTGCACCACCCTCTCAGCAGAGTTTGGCCTCAGTGTCATGCCAAATGCGTATGCAAGTTCCGGCTGATTCAAACCACAAGCAAATACCCATTTGTCTGCTGAATTCTGGATAGACATTCCGATAATAGCAGCATGCAGTAAATAGACAGGAACACTTCTTGAGACAGTTTTGCTGGAAGTGCCCGAATATTTGGATTATAGAATTAAACTAAGGGATATTCGTTCATTTTACTTAATCGCCCCCCTTTTTCAGAGTGTAGCTAAGAAAGCTAGACAGAGGAGTGAATTTCATTGGATGCTATAAATGCAAAAGTGCATTTTCCTAAGAAAATTTGTAAAACAACTGCGGTATTAGTCCAGCACTGAAGTCTAACTTGTCCACTGTCCTTCAGACAGTGTCCACAGCAGCTTCAACTAGAGACACTTAAAAAAAGAATGTTACAAATAGACTATGTATAGAGTGAGTCTTACCTGCTCCCTGTTTCTGCAGTTCAGTGATCTGGGGATGGGGAAAGAGAGCTGATGGTTTTGGCAATTTTGATGAAGTAAATGTGATGTTGACATATTTCTTCCATTGAAGACATTGTATTTTCAGCTTGCTTGCCATTTTGGTGGAAAAGTTCAAAAGTTAGAAGTGTAAAGACAATTAAAGGTCAGAACACTGACCTTGAGGAAGAGAAACGAAACATGTGCCTTTACTGATTGTTAATGTTTGTGTTTGCTTATACAATAGAGGGAGACTGGCATATATGTTCTGCATTCGACCTCTGTTTCTACTTTGGTCCTAAGACCCAATAGTGCTCAGGAGTCCTATCTTTGTTCCTCTGTTGTTTCTTGCCATGAATGTACTTTCAGATTGTGGAAGCAGAGTCATGGAGAGACAGTGAATGCTGCGAACATGTGTGTCTTGGACCATCTGTCATTCTTTCTAGTGCTGTTGCTTCATGAAAGTGAAAACATGTAAAGTACACATGGTACCAGAAAAAAACTGTAAAAATGCATATTTTTATTGGTTTTCTTTTAAAGTATGAAGAACAAATGAGGTTGATATTACATCATCATCAGAGTCTTAGTCTGGGCAATCAAGAGTTTGTCAAATGTTTGCATTGGATTGGAGTATCATCTGCCCTACAAAGGCATGACAGAACATATACCTTTGTAAAGTAACTGTGAAGTAGGTGTGAATCAAAGGGATTTTGTAGTATTATATTTCTATTTGATAGTGATACAGCAGCAAACGTATAGCAAAAAGAGCAGAGGGTCATAACTATCAGTCTGAATTTCTGAGGTTGTAACCCGGAAAAATTAAATCATCGAACAAAGAGATTTCTGTGTATCTATAACCAGCTCTTAAATATTTTTATATACAATTCATAGTTCAAGTAGGGGATTTACTGCAACAGAAATAGCCAGATTAAAGTAAGTTACTGTAGTCTAGATGAAACATCTGAAGAATAATGGAGAGCTGTGCATGCATACAGAACATCTTCCTTGTCTATTAAACTTATTAAATATACTTAAATTCAGATTTCTCATCAGTGTACTTGGACTGGAATTTTATTTATTTAGCTTTATGATAAGAAGGAACATTACATAGTCTTTAGTGTTGAGCATGCAGAAAACACCACTTTTAGAAAGATACCTTTACAATTGTAAAAGGTACATCCTCGTTCACTGTAAGGGAATAAGCTATATAAGCGTACGCAAAATTACAATGCGCAACTGTGAACAGGGGTCCGGCCATCCTGGGAGGCGCCATGGTGCTTTGCTGAGCCTTTGCTTCCTTCCACATCTACAGGATCCATCTGTCTCAAAGTGGAGACTGTCCTCTCTTAGGTAAGGAAGGGAAGTTTATTCAGCCACCTACCTCAGCAGACACAGTACAATTAACCCTGCTAATGAACTGTCAAAGTATCACAAGCTTGATATTTAATGGCCATAGCCATTGATAAGACTTTTGCAGCAGGATAATTTCTGAAAGATCCCGTCTTTTGGCATGTCTCTCGGCCATGACTATGAGCAGGAGCCATCTCCTGGACAGACAGTAGTAACTGTCCTACTGTAATGGGTCTGTCAGCAACTTTTCTACCTTTGTGAAAGCAATGCCCTCATCTGAGGGACAGGTTAGAGTTTAAACATCACAGCATCATTCTTAATGCTGTAAAGACTGTCAGTTCACAGCTGTATTTTATACTAGCTTAGAAAGGAGAGCAATGCATGTCATGTGCCTCCAGCTGCCAATAGAGCCTAGAAGGAACAGTAGCCAAGCAAATCAAAGTGGTGAAGAGTTTCACGGAATGCGTAGCCTTACTTTTTGAGCCTGAAGGAAACCATGGCCTATATCTTACAATTTTCTGAATAAAATATGATAATGTAATGTTGTGCTAACACGTAGGAAAGCATTATTACTCAAATCACAGTGATCTTGCACTCAGCTGGATAAAAAGGATTTTGAGAAAAGCGTATCTCTGAGGGCTCAAAATAAGACACATTCTTCTAGCTAAAATTTCTATTAATTGAAATAGAAATAGTCTAGTAATAAAAAATGCATCAATATATTTTATTCTTTATTTTTATCACATACTAAGCAAAGGTTAGGTTGTGATATGCTTTGAATATGGGATTCTGTACTACTTTATCTTTTCTCTATGTAGGAATAAAAAGTATGTTTTGTCAGAGGTATGGGGGTTTTTCCTGCTCTTTTTGGGTAGAAATTTTTAAACAAATAAAGTTAATCTAAATGTTGAGAAATATTAATGGCATATGCCGACACTTTAAAGAAATAAAAATGAAATCATTCTTTGGAAAAAGCACAGTGAAATCAGGGGAGATTAATTAATAGGAATTAATTTGGCCCAGTGAATCCTGAGGGAATAAGTATTTGAAAAGAATATCGCAATAGCCTTAATTTAAGTAGATCTGAACACAAATTTAATTTTTAATTTCCCAATAAATTTTACAATTTTTTTGGTCGTGAACTGGAATGAATATATATTTTCTATCAAACAAATGTAAACTAGTGGGGGAATCAACTTAAACATTTTTGCATTATAAGAATAAAATATTTAACTAAGTTTTGGCTTTTAAAGACTTGTTCTTTAAAAAATTTAAGCTTTATTGTTTTGTGAAAATAATTCAAAAGGAAAAATTACAATATCTGTTTTAAAATGCTCCTTTTTCTTCTAAATATAATTTAAAAATGATTAATTTTTTATATATATTTTGTTAAAATAACAACTTTTCTGATCAGTTTTTGGTTTAAGCTTTTGTAGATTTAGTTCCTGAATTTGATTATATAAACCAATCAGGTCTAGCTCTATTTTAGAGGTATTGGCTTTGTTTATAGAATCTGCCAAATAAAAATTTACCAAAAATTCACACTTTTACATAACAATTATGTTAGTAACCTTGACCTCTGAGGTAATGGGCCAAGTTTTCAGCTGATGTCACTTAACAAAAGACAAAGTCTCTGACCCAGAGTTGATTAGGGTTTGGGATCCTGGAATTTCAACTGAATGTTAGTGGATTTTCTGATTAAGCCTTTTTATTGCTCAGGAGTTGGTTATTAATTCATATGTTTAAGCTCTGTCAAAAAAATAAAATGAATGATTTGGCACACAAGTGCTGTTACAGGAATAAATGTCACAGACTTCATTCTCTGTGTAAAAGGAACTGTGCAATCAATAACATATACTGTAGAGGTTCTCAGACTGTGGCCCACGGAGCCCTTGTTTGCAGTCTGGGGAGAACCAGCTGGAGGAGCTGACTCTGAAGCTGACAAAAGACATTATAACATAACTAAAATAAATTACTCTCCTTTTGCTTCTAAGTAGTTGCTGCAGTTGCCACAGGCTTATTATGCAGTCACAAACAGTAAAGGGGAAAAATATCCGTGAGCTTGTGTGTCAGATTTGATGAGATTTCGCTTTCTAACATGGAAATACCAAACTGAAATTGCTGTGTGTTTTTATTAGTTCACTCAAACTTCTTAATAAGCTCATTGCAGAATCAGGATGCAAGAGGCTTCATTTTTAGATGAACATGGTTTTCCCTTGTGGATCCTTGTTGTTAGCAGTTTTAATGGTGTCTTTAAACAAAAGGGATCTTTATTTAATTATCTGTATTTAATGAGGTATGTTATTGCCAAAGACAATGTTACAACTTTTGTTACTGCTGAGATCATTACCAACTTTCACTGCCCTGAGTGATCCCAGAAAAAAAAAGCAGGGGAGGGGAGAGGAAGAAGATTGAAAGAACCCAAAACTTTAAGAGAAAGCTTGAATATTCATCACCCGTCTCAGCATCCAGACTGGAAGAAGTTAGGTGCTCAGGTCTAGACTTTCGAATTTCCAGTGGACCTTAAATAAAGATTATCATCAGTGGAGCTCTCTTCTCAACACATGCAGGGTTTCCATACCCAGATGTGTGTGGAGCCAATTGTTTCCATTATATTAATTTCCCTTGTATTAAAAAAATTGACATTAGCTTGTGCATTTGCATCTTCCCCACTGTTGTTAGCAGGGTTCTGTAAGCATTGGATGCTGTGAATCATTAGCTGACCTACTTTTTATCAGCTTTTATCATCTGGTGCCTTCTGGCTTTGTCAGAATATGAGCTTTTCTCTGTGTGTGCCTCTCACTCTATCTTTCTCTCCGCTTAGTTTTCAAATATGTTTTTCTCCAAAATATTAATGGGAACCAGAGGAACAACATCAAAGTCAGCATATGTTTCTTTTTTATTTTTCCAGTTTTAGTTATCCATAGGTAGCATTTTGAAATGATTATTCTGTAATGATGAGGGATGTTATAAGCATAAGCTAAGTTATTTTGGAAATAGAAGTAGTTTGTGGTTTTAATACTGGCTTGATGGAGAGAAACACCTGTACAGACCTAGGGCTCAAGCTGTGTTGACTCTGTAGTCCTAGAGCTGATAGTAATTTAGGTAGAGGCTTGTCTTTGTAAGTTGCCAATTTCAAAACAGACTTTTTCTTTGCAATAAATAATTCTCTTACTATAGTATGTTAATGTTGTTAGTAAAGCTCGTACATGTGGCTGTCCAATGCAACGCACTGGAAGAACTTACTAACAGGGTTTCTTAGCTTTTTAAAACTTCAGTCACTCGCTAGGTTATTACACTCTCAGGTATCTGCCTGGGGCTTTATCTTTCCAGTGCCAATCAGAATGATTCAGCTGTCCGAGAATGAATTTAGTAAAAACTATGTTTTCTCCTCCATTAGTATATAGGTTAAGACAGGCTAGGAACTATATGCTTTATAGCAGGCACTAGAAACCTAGCTACAGTGTTGCTTTGATAGTAGAAACTCTACCTTCTGTTGTCTTCAATAGAAAAAAGTGTTTACTTTTGTTATATTATGAATCCAGGGAGAAAAAGAAAATCAGTATGTACTTCATGCAGACTACACAGATCTTGTTCCAGTCCAAGGCACCAAGACCAGAGGTATTTCCCCTGCCTTTTGTAATGTGAGAAGTGTCAGTGGAAGGAAATACTGGTAAGAGACTTGGTAAAAGGGAAGAAAGTAAAATTGATAGATGGTGAGGGAGAGAAGCTGTTAACAGAAATCAGAGATCAGTAAAGAAGACAGGCATTAGGTGCATAGAGAAACAAAGATGGGAATTGGGCTGTGGCTGTGTGTGAATAGGGTAGGAGGCTAAGAATAGAGATTAGGAAATAGAAAACACAAAGTTAAGGCATGAGTTATGAGAAATTTGATCACAAATTTCAGGAATCACAGAGTAATTTTGGGGCTGGTTCAAGATCCTGGCACTCAGTTATGTCTTGTGTCAGACCTCACATCCCCACTGTAGTAGCTTCCACGCTTGGTTACTCCTCGACCACCTTTCTTAGGCAGCAGTTTCTGCCAAAAGTAGTCTCTTATGACATCCATTTTCTGACAGAGAGCTGAGCTGTTACAGTTGAATCCCTGCTGTCCTGGAAAGCCTGGCTGCCCTGGTCTCCCATGCTGCTACCCCTCCTGCAGGGAACAAGGAGGGCACTGGCCCCAGCAGCTGCAACATCTTCCCATCTCTGCTGCTCAGAGTCCAGGGGCATTGGCAGCCATTGTCACATCCCAGCCCTGGGTGTTACAGGGCAGGAGACAGGGGAAGCCTTCTTGCTTAATTGAGCAATGCTAGATGCTGAGCAGCCTCATCTGCTCTGGGGAAAAGGCTGTGGTCTTGATGGAAGCCTCCATCAGTCTAGAAATGATGTCCCAGGCCACCATCTTTAGACTTTATTTACTGTGCCTTGCCCAAACATTAGAGTGACTCTAAGATACTTTATGTATCTAAGATACTTTATGACATCCTCATGAGCTTTTCTCTAGCCCTCAGCATTATCGTGTCTGATTGCTCTAGCAAAACAAAGTCAAAGTGAGGTTATGTAGGCTACTTTAGATACACCATATCCTAATTCATGTGTACTTGACTTTATAACCCTAATGCTCTTGCAACACAGAGGTTTTTTCCATGTTATGGGCTTAGAGCTGTAGCTGGTTCATATTTATAAATCTGCATAAAAACAGGGAAATTAGTTTATAGCATGCATCTTGTACTACATACATTACTTACACGAAGACACTGTTGTCTGAACAAAAAGTTGCACATAGTATGTGATTATCTTGGGTACATAATTAATATGCCTGGATACTGCAGAGAGATGAATAGTTATAGTGTCCTTAGTACAAATATTTTAAAAGTAAACATTTTGTATTTTATCCACAAGCAGGATATTATGGTAAAAGGTCATGTACCTAACTCTCAAACTGTGTTAAAACAAATGTAAATGAGCCAAAGATTTGTGTAACATAATCATAATACATCTTAATTTTTTCCTCGTGGCATGGTTAGCAATCACAGGCACTCGTAGGTTTGCTATTCTAAATTTTTATTTTATTAATTATTTTTATTAATTTATTTTTCTGACTAACAATCTCAATGTAGATCTGTCAAAATTTGTGCTACTCTGGAGGCAAGTGTGGTTCTAAGAAAGCAACCTATTTAGAACCTAGCAGCATTCTGCAAGCTACGGCTCAAAAGTATTGCTGTCTACAAAGTGGTATATTATTAAAGTTTGATGAAGTTTAGAAGACTAGTTGCCACAGAAACTTAATTTTTGCCCCAATAAGACAGATTCTATTAGAGGAAAAAAGATAAAGAACTTGGGAGATACCAAGAAGATATGTTCCTGCATACTCAATAACAAGATTTCTTCTCTATTAAAAAATAGCTGGGGGAGAGGGCCTGAGAGCTATATAAATGAAACTAAAATTGGATTCAGTCCTGAAATAGCATCAGTGTAGGCAAACACCGGCCTAGTTACCTAACACCGTGAACATGCTACACGAGCATTTTTCCCACCTATTTGCATCACAGTTAATGGTGCATTGCTGCCCTTGAACAGTCATAAGGCAGATGCAGTAGATTTCCTTTGGCCATACTCATCTGGAAGTCTGCTGGACTTATAAATTCCATATTCTCCTCTTAGGTGCATATGTTATATTTTAAGACCACCATACTGACTATCACAGCTACACAAGCAAAAGCAAAATCTTTATAGCTCAGCTGTTGATAACAGAGCATGACTTAACAGTATTGCATAGCTAACTGATCAAAAGAAAGTCCTGACAAGCCTCATTGTGTATTTAAAAAAAAAATCCTTACACTTGTAAGGATTTAGCTATTTCAGTAATATGTGTTCTAGAGGAGAGGCAATGAAACAAGCCTAATGTTATGCTTATTTACATACTCCACAGGTTCATAACAAACACTGATTAGCTCTTCTTGAGGAATAAAAGGCATAAAATTTAAAATATTCTTTCTAGAGGAATACACTTTGATAAAACACCTTGAATTAAAGATTAAAAGTACTCTTGAAATGTGCATATGCTAGAGAGAACTATGGAAATTTTACAAAGAGAAAAGCTTTTTGTGCTGCAAAAGAGAAAAATCCTTCATGGCTTTTACTAGTAGTCTAAATTAATTTATTAAAAGGTTTAATTTAGTTATATTATTTAAATCGTGGGGCATTTTACCTTCATTAATAAAACATCAAGACTGACTTAAAATTGTTGTGTCTTTCATTAAGGATAATCTCTTACTGTGTTTGTGCACTATGTAACATAACAGCCGTAATCTTGGGGCACCACACTAGACCCTACTGTAGTACAAATAACTATCATCAATAACAACCATAACAATGTTTTTAAAATCAGTCTTAGATAAATATTAGAATTACCATTTTAGTACCGAAGAAAGTTAATTACTTTATCTCAGTCTTTTGAGAATCAGACAAGGAAAAATGTAAAACACCAATGAGTAGTCTTTTATCATACAGAAATTGACGCTGACTGAGATTAGTTAGGAGATGTGTTGATGTGATAGAAATTTGGGAAACCACAGAAAAGAGACACTAAAAATACTTAATCCCTGGACATAAGAAACTCTTCATGAGCCATATAAAGCTTCTACCAATCTGAAATACAGGTGAAGCTAATCTGTTATCCTCGCTTTTTGGTTAGCTCATGAAATTACTGGCTGTGTAAGATTCAGCTAGACTGAGAATTCAGTAGTTCATTGTTTCCATGAATGTCAGCCTTCCTCCTTCCCATATCTTTTGTTTAATCCTGTTCTCTTGTAGGAGAAAGGAAAACAGTGAAGGGAAAACAGTAATTGATAAGGGTCACAGTCCATGACCCGTATTCATGGACTTGTGAACAAGAGGCAGTGAGTAGCTCTTCAGTTTGAACATACTAGAAATGCAAATAAAATTAAGCACGTCAGAGATAAGGGCATAATTATGTTGGTGGGAGTCATTATGAGAAGGAAAGCTATGATTTTTGGAAGAAGACAGACCAGAAGAAATGCCATGTCAACAGATTTATCTGACTCCCTGTGCTATCCACAATCTTTTCCCGTGGCTGTGCATTTGCCTAGTACTGCATATGACCACATTGATGGCAGTTCATAGCTTTCTCTTTATTAAAGTTACTAGACAACATTCAGATATTTAACAAACCTTTCTGGTTCCTTAATGCAATTCTGCTTGGAAAATAACAAATAATTATATGTAATAGTTTTGGTGACTATGATAAGCTGCATCCAATGCAAGATATCTGTTTTTGGAAGGGCAAAACATTTACTGTAAGAAAAGAAGACATTTAAAAAAACCAGTACCAAATGACGTCACCTGAAATGTGTGAGTTAGTTGTAAGGCCAGACAATCTAAGATTAGCTGTCTGTACAACAAACTTCTTTATAGTCCAGTGTGCCCAGCACAGCACCATGGAAAGTTACCCTTTGTACTTGAAATGAACAGCCTTTCATTCTAAGTCACATTAGCAGGGTGTTTCTATTAAGTTTTTTTTGGTGGCTTGAACTGTTTCACTGCATGGTTTTATGAAATTAATATATATTGGGCTGAGAGATGATTATTGTGAAATGGAAATAGATATTTATTTAGCTAAGGTAAAAAGAAAGAAAGGTGAAAAGGTAGGGTAGAAATGGAAACATTATTTTCATTCATGTAAGTAACAGACTTCTCTAATTTTAAACTGCTAAGATAGATGGAAGAGTAACAATGCCTTCCAATTTTGGCACCCTTACTAGAAATATTATAATAAATGAACATTAATATTAATGGCAATCAATATGTCTTCAAGCAGCATGGCTTAGAAATAATTAGACCACTTTTTTCAATTAGCTGTAATGTGTAAAATATCACGAATGAAGGAGGAAAATGCAGCCTGAGATATTTTATTCATATGTCATACTTTTAAAATGGAAGTATTACAGAATTACATGGTTTTGTCTAGTATGTGTTTTGAACGCTATAATATAAAATATTCTCCTGTGTCACTTACAAGACACAAAATTTAAAGAGCTGTACAGGCCAGAGTAGATTAGACATGACGTATACATTGATGAGATGGGACTTCAGAGAGTCTGTATGGCAGGTACAGTCAATCTCATTCTAGCCATTAAGGTTAAACTGAAAACTAGCAAAAGAAACATAAAGATATCTATTCTCTGTCTGCATCACTTATTCCACAATTCGCAAAAAAGGTAATCCAGTGCTGTGTAGTGCTAGAATGCTGTGCCCAGACCTACACATGGCTAATAGAGGGATATATGGACACATTGATTTTTTCTGTCAATAGTAAGCCCTATTACACACAGGAAATGGACTTCCTTGGTGCTTTCTCTGTAGTAAATACACGCTTGTTGTTTTGAATAAGAAAGGATTAAAGTTGTGAAGATAAACATGAGGAGCAGGGTATGTCTTTAGAGAGCCGGAATCTTTGTTTGGGGTGAGGTTGAAGACTGTACTCTTTCTTGAAAATAGAAATAATCTGTCTTTCTTGTGATGTTTGGGCATTGAAGTCCTTATTCTTGCATGATGGATTTACAGTATTGTAACCTTGGGAGCTGTGATGCATTGAGGATATTTGGGAGATCCTTACGTCAAACTCTGTAAGAATAACTGCAAAGTTCCAAGGGATTCCAAAGCAATGCTCGAGTTGTACAGAGGCAAGCATTGAGAATAAGCAATACACATGATTACCTTAAGTAATGCTGCACTTGAGAAGTGACTTAATTCCAGGTGTGCTTGATCTTGCGTCCAGAATCTTCAAAGACAGTTGACTTCTTTTTGACTTCTTATGGGCCAGAATAGACTCTGGATTCAGCTGGAAAGCTGTATCAAAAAGGCTAGATTCCAGTACTTCAAACTGAAAAATTCCATGAGTATCTCCACTGAAATAAATGGGGCTGTTGTGCAACGAAACGGTATTCAAGGAATAAAAAATATTATCAGATTCGTGCTGGTGCATGTTTATCAAAGCCATGCATATCTCAGGAAATGGTAATCAGTTAGTACCATTCTGCCATTAATGTAAAAAATAACAGCTAAAAATAATATCTTATTGACATTTAATTTTCAAGGAAAAAATAGAGACAGGCAGTGTGTGGGTGTTTGCATGTGTGAGAGATTGATCAGTCGGATGCTTGAAGTTCATATAATTTCTGAAGAAGTGTTATTCAGCCCATGGTCTGTGGACCACTGCTGGACCATAAGACAACAGGAGGACATCCAAACAGTAATTAAAGTCTTCTAACTGCTCACTGTACCAGCTCATTTGTAAGTAGTAAGGCAATTTTTGTGCTAATATTTCAATTATAAATATTATAGGAGTTCTTTTCATATTAAAAACACAAGTGCGAACAAAAATAACCAGACGGTATTCTGCAGGTTTCGTTTATTTATTATTTGTTTAGGTTAAATTAAGTGGACTTTCAGTTAAAGGTTGAAGAGCCATGATCTGAGTTACTGGGCTCCAAGGGTGTATATTGATTTGAAAGAGCTCAGTTTCTCCAGAATAATAAAAGGATGAGAGAAGTAGTAATACCATAAATGAACACAGCTCTGTTGGATTTGTTAAAATGACAGCTATTATATAGTTTAAATTTGGCCTGTATATTTGAGAAATATAAAGATAAATTAGTGTCTGAAATGTCAGGAGTATGAACATCATTACATTCAGCACCAGAAAGTGTAACAAAAGGGTGAAGTATTCAGATGAAGAGCGAAGAACAAGTCTAAAGATTTTATTTCATTTAACGTATAGGCTCTACTGGGCTCTCCAAAGTAGAGTCTTGCTTGTTTTTGTATAAAAGAAGTGAACCTCCCAGCAAAAGAGCTGCTTGACCTCTGTGATACCAGAAGTCGGTGAAGGATTGGTCAGTGAGAGCAAAACAAACATTTTACTTTTGTTTTAAGTTGTGCCATATTTGTGCCTAAAAAACAAAATACTTTTTATCAGTCCATGTTTATTAAAAAAAGAAAGCAAAGTATATAAACTTTGGAGTCTAAATTTTGTTGTTTATGACTGAAACACAAGTCAGCATTCAGGAGCTGAAAAACCGTATTGTTTCCAGGTATATCCAGGACCATCACAGTTATCTTTTAATGTCAGAAATAAACTAAAATTTTAATGCATAAAAATGTCTCACAGTAGCAATTCTGCTGTTGAGTATGCGAGTTCAGTATAGTTATGTGAGTCCTGCAGACATTACTTTTATTGCTATTCACGAAATGCTCTTCTATTAATATATTAAACAGAGGAATGAGAAACACGTTTTATACAATGGATTTAGACTAATTTTCATGGAGATTTCCTAAATAAGACTTACAAACTGTCACCACCTCCTCCAAAGCAGAGTCTCTCTACATTTATAGTCTCAAAAATGAGAACAAAATTTGACACAGCGAATCTTTTTATTGAAGTGCTGAGAAATCAGCAGGATATTTTTGCTGATTCAAGACCCCTGTAAAATAGTTTGCTATCCTTATCCAAAGCATTATTCATAAAGTAGTACAGTTCAAATTTGTACTGTTTTCTAAGCAATAAAGTAATTAATTCTTTGCTATTTGTCAAAGTGAAAAAGTCTCCAAAATTTCTTGACTTTCCTCTGTGTGCATGGGTATAACACATCCCAAAAAGAATAGTGTTCATTTTGTTGAAGTTTATATATTTTTCAGTGTTCTTCAATTATGTGCAGCATTGCAACCACCACTTTCAGATGGTTCACTCTGGTAATCAGAAGCAGCACAGCATTAAAATCTCCACCTCTTTTACACAAATTTTTTCCTGTGTTCTCACTTTTTTCCTTGAAATTCAAAGATACTATGAATCAGGAGAAGTGTGAAAAATAGTATTTTTTCAAAGCTACGCAATGGCAGCATGCCTTCTCTCTGATGTCTGATGTTATGATTTTAAGATATTGCTGACATATAGTCAACATTATTTCAAATATTGTTGGGTTCTGTTGCAAATATATCAGATAAACTTCCCTGTTATGTATGGCAGATCCTGGTTTCCAGATAGGAATAATTTGATCTAATTTTTTTACAGACTTGGAACTGAGGTCAGTATAAATAGAGATAGATATCTTTTTCTGTTGGCCATCCTATATTTCTACTTGTCCAGTTGATATCTATTAACCAGTATCCAACAGTATGATTAGTGTTTGGGGCAAGTTTTTTTTGGATCTATGATAGAGCTTTTATTTTTTGTACAGCTCACATCTATGAGCTTTGTCATCTGTACATCATTATGTAAAAGTACTTTTCCCCCTTGCAATTCTTAATTCTTAATATGTTGAAAATAGACAAATATTGTTTGTAGTTACACTATGAATTACCTCTCCCTCCAATCCAGTATACTGAAGATTTTCCACTACATAATTTTTATAGTTTCGTGCGGCAATCTCCTCTACTATGTTGTATCAGGTGCTGGTCAAAGTCAGGTCAAAAAGATATGTCACAAGGTGCTTGTAGTCCTAAAATGTTATGTAGCTGTACTCTGTGCGTGTAAAACACCTATTTCGAACAAGCTGTGGCTTGGTTTTCACTTCCAGACAGTGGAGCTATGTACAAGATGTTAAAATAAATGCTATAAATCATACTCCTTCCTTTTACATGTGAATAATTTTGTTCTCAAAGTTTGCCTGATTTTTTGTATTGATTATAGCCTTGGACTTTCAGGCCGGAATTGATACTGAACCTCATCCCAGACTTCAGCATTTTAAGCACATTAACTTCTGAGGGAAAGGTATATGAAAAAATGCTCATGTATGTAGAAGTATCAATTTTAATCTATGCAGGATAAGGTCTTTGTAATGGATGAGACTTCAGACAGGAAAGGCCATACTATGCAGAAAGATGCAGGAAGACTGTGATAAAGCCTTTGCTTTCTAGACAGAGAGAGGAGAAACAAGCTACCTCTCACTCAGCCATGCCTCCCCAGCTGTTGAGCAAGACCTACAGCTAGGTCTCTGTAGGTGGGAGCCTGGGAGGAAAGTCCATCAGATGAGCTGATTCCAGAAGCCGCATGAATTTTCACCAGATTCTCTTTATATGTTTTGGGGATATTTTTAATGTGTTTGATCAACACTTTACCATAAATTTTTCCCTTTCAGAAAACTAGTTTTACAATGGGAACGTTTGAGTTTGAATTCCAGCCACTTCTAGAAGAAGGGAACGCGTGAAGAGCTTCATATTTTGCCAGAACAGCAGGCACTAGAGACACAGGCCAAGATGGTGTTTTGTACAGAAGAAAAGTTATGACTATCCTGATTTATTTGTCGTTTGGAATTAGAACATAAATACAGCAGTAAATTAAATTTGTGATAGCTCTGAAAAGTTGATTGATGTTTTTCCTTACTATCCCTTCTTTTTTATTTATACTTCGTAAACAACTTTACTCTCAATTAAGCAGATTAATATTTGAAATTTAACTTCTCAGTCTTTTGCTGTTGCAGACTTTAGCTAAGGCTATGTGTGTTCACATGAATGCCTGAAGATTTATCACTGTAACTCTCATTAGCCTGAACAGAGGTCATGTGTATAATTTCCCATACAACATGTTGAAATCTAACTTTCTTTTTAACATTAAAGGGATTCATGTGGCTAATTGCTGGCAATCATGCAGGAGACGAACCCCAAAATGTTGTTTGTAAACAGGTTCTTGTGATTTCTGAGATATGTACCAATATTTCTCTCAGAAGTAACCAAAATAACATTTAATATACGTATTAGCTATGGCAAGAGTTTAAAAATATTTAAACTACAAAAAGTACACAAATCATTATAATGTGTAAGATATTGCTGGCTTGATACTACTGTGATTTATACATGCTTTCATGAAAATTCTGGTTTCCAGCATGATTATGTAAAATGTGTATACAAGTTCATACACTTTCCTGTGAGGAATCCTTTTTCTGTTCTTTGCTCACACCATTGATCCTTTGCTAGGAAAAATTAATCAGGAAGGGGTAACCTGAGCAACCTGATTTAGTTAGCAGTGTCCCTGCTTACTGCAAGGTGGTTGGACTAGATGACCTCTAGTGGTCCCTTCCAACCCAAAACATTCTATGATTCTACGATTCTATGAACCTGTCTGTGCCTTTTAGTATGCCACTTTGACTTTTAAACAGACTAAAATAGGACTGTACCGAACACTGGAGCTGCTCTGCCTTGCGCAGAAAAAACATCTCATAAAACCACTCAGTATTTTTTCTTAAGCTTCATATTCCTCTGTGTTTGTGGTACTGTTAGAAGTGACTTGGGACATGAACTTTTCCTCTGCCTCTGTGTTCATGCTAACACTGTCTGGGTTGACTCAGCTGCAAGTCAAGGAAAATTGAATGCTTCCAATAGAAAATAAATCAGAAACATCTGGGACAATAGGAAGGATTTATTACCCGGGGCTGGTTAGCAGAGAGGGTGATCTGGGGTAGCTCGCTCCATTTGCCCAGGAAGCAGTTGTGGGGAGGGGCCTTCTGACTTTGAGCAGTGTCTTTCACTAGGGATGAGAGGATGACCAACGGAGGATGCCGATGATATGGTGTTAAAATGTTTTCTTGCTGGATTCATTGCATCTGGGAACAGAGGGTAAAATGTCTGAATGAGAAGAAAGGTAACAGAGGCAGGAATTTATAACAATTACAGCCAAGTCTTACTAGAAGTGTTCTCGGGGACTTGTTTTCCCCTTCCCATGAAGATGATAACCCTTAGTAAAAAGTCTTTGAAATTTGGATCAGAGCTCTGTGACCAGAGCTTCTAAGGCATGGATGCATAAATGTTTGCTTATTTCTACTTCATAGAAATATATACCAATAAAATAAAGGCATACACACTTGTTCTAAAATTTATATGCCCATATCATATTTTGATTTTTTCTCTGTGATTTAATGTTTGATTTTGGGTGTTCTATCTTTATGAAAATAAAGAAGCTTAAGGTTTAGCCTCGGGAGAATAACACAGTATTGTTCTGCTTGTAATTATCACAGGACATATATTTTAAAAACACTAAATCTCTCTGAAATCTCTGAAATCTTGATTTCATTTCATTATGCTCAATGGTTGTATACTTCAGCTGGCATCTTAATATGGCTGACAATTTAATGGAGCCTGACGAAAGACACTCTGTATGCTTTCTCTATGAGATTGTTTTTACATCAGACTCTATGGGTATCCCAACTAGTTCAGGAAGTATAGTAACTGTTCTCGAAGTTAGTGAGTTCTTTTCTACCTATTCCTACTAAAAAACCTGCAGTCTGTCATCGATAGCTGTCCAGTTATGCAATATCCCATGAAATGTCTTTTTTCTACTCAGAACACTTGTAGCACTTGAATTCTATAGTACAAAATTGTAAATTGCTTTGATCTGCAGGGTGGTACCAGTGCTTTTTTATCTTCACTCTGAATACAAGCTCCATCAAATGTTCTGCATTGCCTCTTTTTCTGATGCTCTTCCAGAGCCCTTCAGGTGCTCCTTCAGATAAGCTCTAGGCTTGAGTAATAGTGGGAGGTATGTGCCCATCTCCCTGCTAGTATTCTGAAGTCTGGACAAATGCTTCAGTAATATTTTTTTTTGTTAAATGTGTAAGTAAAGATTCATGAATGGGGACTTTGATTTGCTTTCAGTGGATTTCCTGGGATTGAAAGTTCATATCCCATCCCTGATTTTTTAGGCGTTTATAAAAACAGAAAATTATAATCAGGGAATACCCGGAGACATGAATAGTGATTTTCCTCTCGTAAGCAGCTCTGAGAAACCCTGAAAGTATGCTGCTGCTTAACAAAATGCTGATGCATGTTTGGGAGAGAATTCACCTCCAGTAAGGTTTTCTTGTAAAGTCTTGTAAGATTTAGGGTAGATGATGCAAGCATAAATGTGTTCAGAGTGTTGTTAACACCAGTAGGCAACATGTATTTTATGAGTTTGCATGTCAATGATGGCTCTGAAGATTAGTAACTAAGCAAAAAGGTATTCCTGCAGGATGCTGTTAAGTGTAAGAAAGACAAACTCTGTTAAGGGTATTTCATGGCCGCTCTTCAGAATAGGCACACTGAATAAATGAGAAGGTATGTTCCCCAGTCAGTAATGAATTTCCTGTTTAGTGTTAATGTGAAAATGAGAGCTTTGTAGTTTCATCAAGTGGAATGGGCAGAAATGCACACAAGTTAACTTCCACTGAACTTCAAAAATATTGAAATCGATCCAAAGCCCACTGAAAAGAGTATTTTTTTAACATAAGATTTAATTGGGTGAGGTTTTTCTTTTTCTAGTGCACCGTGGATCAGCCTCCATTATTAAAGCAGAATGGGACTCAGCCATAGTTCTAGAGTACTTTTATTATAAAAAGAAAACAAAAATACTACAGACAATTGGTACATATATAAAGATATCTTCTCCAGGCTCTAGACTTGTGTTTGTCCTGTTTCATGAGTAGCTGGGCATAGAGCTATGAAGGACTCATTATTAGGAGAATTTTAAAGAGGTTTTTCAGAAATTAAGTGATACTATGTAAGGTGCTGAGGATCTGAAGTTTAGGAGAGGATGTAGAAAAACAAGGGAAATTAAAGAATGAGTACAGAGTGAGCAAAATTGGTACCTGGGATGCAAAAAAAATTGCTACACATCTTTAGGGATTTTGAATTTGGTAAGAGAAAATAGAATTGAGAATCTCTGTAAGAAAGGCAAAGGAAAGGACTAGATTTTTTTCAGATGGTTTGTATTGCAGGAATATAAGTGCCTGCATCTACAGTTTCTAGGATCTGAAATCCCTGAGTGTCTGGTTGCATTAGGATGCTATGACTGTGGCGGATAGACTCTTGGAAATTTTCTGATGTATATTCCTAGTTAATAGTGTATTTTTCAGCTCCTAAAGAGATGTCCTGAGTACAGATCTGTTCTGAAAGTGTTCCAAAATTCAGATTTATTTAGAAACACTTGATTTTGCTGATTCTATTGAAAATTATTTTTGAATTGGCTTAATTTTTGCCGGAATAATAACTTTAAGGTAAAGTAAAAACTGTTAAAACACATTGATGGTACCATAGGGAGAAGCAGCTTGAACTACTTGGTGTAGTGTAGGTGTCTGGAGTCATAAAAAACATGGATAAGAAAAGAAGGAGGACAACTTATTGCTTGTCTACATCTGCCACATACCACTGAAACCTTTCATTCTTTGACATTAAAGCCTCATAATTAAATGCCTGCTTATCTCTACCTCGGCATGTTCCTGGAGTAAAATGGTATTTGCTAGTATAGGATCCCACTGCATATGTACAAGAAGGCAGTTTCACTAATTTGCCTGTTTTCTTACAGAAACTTCTGCCTATTTTAGAAATGATGGTGTTCTGATTGCATTGTCTTGCAGCTTTCAATATCCACATCAAGGAAATCAACATTTATGTTCCCTACACAGATGTAATTTCTTCTGAACAAGTTCCAGTACCTTACATAAGACAGAGGGAAAAAATGTGTTTAAATGAAGAGCAGAATTACACTACATCTGTAATGAAGCTGTTGTGCAGGTAATTGTAATTCTGGTGCTCTCTAGAGCCTGATAACTTGCTTTTGCAACGGGTTAATAATATTCAGAAGTAGACATAAATTTTACCTATAAAGGACTCAGATTCACATAACATGACTACTAACTTTTCCAGATAGTGAAAAAATCTTATTAACCAGCATGGATTTTTTTTAATATATTACTGTATACTGAGACAAGATTTTAAATTACTGTCTTCCAGAGTAGAAACCGAAATCAAGGTGTTCAAAAATTGTACATTCTACCCATCAGCTAGATGGCTGTAAATCATAGTGAACAGAGCTCTGTAGCTTTCTCCATGAATAGGTCCATGAATTGTTGCTTAGGTTCTGATACAATTTCTGCCACCACATTCCAGCTGGGGTAACGTGAAAATTAGAAGAATGAAACACATAAAAGTGGTCCAAAACCTTGTGATGAGACCTTTTATCCAAGCAGACAAATTGGACTTTTCTTTATGCTCAACAAACTAATTTTGACAATAGCAAGAAGCAACCTAAGGCCTAACCCTTCTCAGTCAGGTTGTTATAGACATATAGCAATACAGGGCTTCTTGTTTTACGGAACAGTTTGGAGGTTTGGGTCTAAATGAAAAAACATGCAGTTCATTCTTCTCCGAGATCTTGTTTTGATCCTAGAATGTGTTAGTATAAAGAACCCTATGGCTCATTGTCCTGTCTCTGTCAGAATCTTTCAGGACATGCCTTGGGAATAGTGTCAGAACAAGGCTAGCATATATGTTCTCCTAATGCTGTCTCATTTCCAGCTATTTTCTGTCAAAGAACTTCCTGAGCTTGGTGTGGTTTCTGTTTATTCATTATCCACCTATCAACCACTTACAAAGAGGCTGCTTGTTTTGAATTTCAATATTTGCTGGCTTTGCTTATCCCCCACAATGTGGGGGGGGAAGGAGGGAATGATCACTCCCATTTGCCCTTCTCCCTACTCATCATGGATTTGAGAGACTTCTGCCATATCCCCTCCAGTCACGTCTTTGCAAACCAAAGAGTTTGTCATTGTGTAGATGCAATTGCATCAGAAAGGCTGTGGTGGATATGTGCTGGACAAACACAACATGTTTACAGTCATGAAATAAAATCAAATTATATTCGTTCTAAAAAATGGCAAAGTGCACTGGGATGACAGTTACTTATCTTCAAGAATGAACCATGCTAGTTCCAGATGTAAAATTGTTCAACTTCAAATATGAATTAAAATTACAGACCTGGCAGCTTAATGGTACTGTTATCATTCTGCTAAATGTGGGTATTTGATCCAAACATCCAGTCATGTCATGTCTACGTCAGTTAGGAAAGCTGTTAGAATTATATTCATAGAAAAAAAGAAGAAATATACATGAGTGTCTGTTAGTTTAAATTGCAACTAGGATCTTCTGCGTGCTTTCCTTTCTACATAGAGCAGGAAAAATCATGTCTGCTCTGTTGCTGCTATATTGAAATAACTTCATCTCTTATAGCTGTTCATCACATTTCGTGGCTTTTCTAAAAGCTCTGCTCTCAGCTACTTGTTATTATGAGAGAATTTCAATTCTCGTTAAAACAAAACCAAACCCAACAACCTTCTTGATGACAGAGAGAAGTTGTAAGTGCATGCAGTGTACTTCAAAAGGTTTAAAAGACTAATGGAAACGTCAGTTAAAGAAAATATCATGATTTTGTGAGTGTTAACAAATTTTTAACAGCAATTTTTCAGAACTTAGAAATAGTGTATAAACTTAAGATACTACTGTGAATATGGCATATAAATATCTTCGAACTTCACAGCTGGAAACTTGAGTAGTCTCTAAATGAAACACTGTACAACTAAATTATCCTTCAAGCATCCTTCTTCAGCTTGCTGCCTTGTAGATCTTCACTGTGAAGCAATATCCTGCATTCCTCTTGAAAGAGAAATAGAGATGGGGAGGAAAAATTAAGATTCAGTAGTGAAAAGAAATTCAAATAAGTAAATGAGGGCTCTTTTTATTACCTAATCTTAGTACAGATGTTATTTAATAAGATACCAACATTCAATTAGCATCGATCTATGCAAGATACTACAAACATATTTATATGAGGTCACACTCATTTAAAGTATTAGAGGTGTAATTACCAGCTTGGTGCTACAAAACTAAGTGGAACAATACATTTATCTGACAAACATTCAGAAAAGAATAAAGAAAACGTTACCATATGCTGTACGGTCACACTAATTTTACATCAGCCTCCCTATTATAAGAAACACTTTAGATGAGAAAAGGACAAGTTCATACCGTCCCTGTCTTGAATATACAGCATGCATTCTCTGTAGTTTTCGATAAATTGTAAATGAGACACAAATAAATTCTGCCCTGTTCTTCTGGGCATGTGCACTTGAACTATTTATTTGCATCGTGGATTTTATTGAGGTTGATTTATCCATTTAATTTGTAGCTGATTTGATAATAAAACAGGACAGGAATTCCAGGCTAAATAATAATGTAATTTATTAAAATATAGAAATAGGTACTGGTTCTATGAATCATTTATATTGGAAATATAATGTGACCTTACTAACCTAAATACAGTGACATTTTAATTTTATACACAAATTAGGTGAAGAACAATTCTTGCATATTTCTTCCAACAGTAAAAAATAGATATTCTGAGACTTCTCCATGAGACCATTTTTGACAATAATTCAAATTCCAAAAACATTTAAATCTTTGCAGAGCTTTAGGGGGACAAATTAAAGATCTTTTTAATTTATGTCTATATAGACTCCATGGAGAACGTTTACTCCAATCTCTGTAATTAATACACTGCTGTATTTTGTCTGAGACAAATAACTTTGATACTGACCAATTTAATGCATGTCACTTCCTTTGCAATTAATCATTATGGCAAGTTTTTCTTTAACTAACAAACAAAAAAGTAAAAGAAAGGAATCAAAGGCAAAAAAAGGATAGCCCTTACATATACAGTTTACTGACCCAGGATGCCTGAAAGGGGAGGGGAGGATTGCATTTATGATCATGCATTTGTTTAAGGAATGAGCAGGCTCAAGTTTGCTGGCCAGTATCCACATTTGGTTTTGTCTGTGTCCAGCCTGATCTCCATGCTGTCAACAGTAACTTATTCTTGCTGTTAATGCTTTCAGAAGATCAGGAGCCATTCATGCACACAAATTCTGCTGTGCAATAAGCATATCTAGTTTCCACAGGATGCAGCAATTTCTGAACACATAGACTTCCATAGTTCACAAATTAAACTCACTTAAAAGACAAACTATGTTTGGATATGTCTTTATCAACATATGCACTATACAAGCAAATTGTCCAATTTTATCTACTGTATAATAAAAGCTCTTTCTTTTTGCTAAAATTCTTGTCCAATACTTGGTCATCTGTTAAATCCATTATTTTTCTATTGGCCTCTGTATCTCCAGGGTATTTGTTCTATTAACAGAAAGCCACCTCACTTCTTGAATTCCTCTTCTTGGAAATCAAAGGTCTGGAAAAAATGCACAGTTGCTGCATTCCAAAGCACATTTCATTTTTGCTCCTTTCCTGTGTCTTTTTTTCTCTTCTAATTGTACTCTTTCCTGTCTTGTATTCAAGGCACTTGGAAATCAAACAGAAAGATCCTCATATGCTTTCTTAAGTATGGATCATATCCACATGTGAAAATATTAGCAAACACGATATAAATTACATTGCAATATGTAGTTATATGAGTATTATTCTATCTGGGGACATGTATTGCTTTTGAGTAGGAACTTAAGCCAGAGACACAAATCCCACTTGACAGTACTTTATCAATATGGAATAAAAATAACCTCTCCTTCAGGAAGAGTTTTGATGATTGGGGCAGAATGCAAAAAAGGGTGCAAAAATGAATGGACAATGTTAAAGCTATTTCAATGGAGTCTATCTTCTCAAACCCCAAAACTGCTTGTAGGAATTTCCTTTGGGAAAGTTTATTAACACAAGGATGGAATTCTAATGACAAAAGAGATTCCCGACTATGTGTGGACTATAAGAACAGACAGCTTGGCTCCTACACTGGCCAAAACTGGAAACCTAAAAAATCAGGACAAGCATCATAGGTGACAGGTCTTGAACTGACACAGGGAGTGGGGACTGTCAGAAAGGCATTTAGGGTGGTGGTAGTTCTGTGAATGTTTTGCAGGTAGGAAGAGGAATCTGTTACTGAGCGTAAATGAGGAAAGGTGGGCCGTTAAGGAAGTGCTAGGAAAACCACATTTGCAGCAATACATTGAATAAGTGAAGGGACACACACGATTATTTTTTTCCAAAGCCAAAGGGAATGTCTTTATAATTAATGAGATTTTAAGTGATCAAATTTAATGTGCAATAATGATAGCACATACATCATTGTATACTTAATGTTATGCAGGAAGAATGTGCAAAAAGTAGGCCTTTTGGGGAGGATGTGAGAGTTGAAGCTCAGGGAGAGTTTCTGGGCACAGAACTCAGTGCTGATATTATTTCTGAGAAAAACATAGAAAAGATGCAGCAACTAAACACATTCCTTTACTCACATTTAACATATAATGATGACCACACAGAGTTGAATAAAGATTTCATTTTCGATAAAGTATACTGACTGTTGAATTCAGTTTTATAAAGTATGCTTGAGTGTTAGGCAGAATAAGGGGAGTTGGAAAGGAATACCTAAAAGAGAGTCTTACAGAAAACTCTCCCTCCAGATGGACACCTAGATAGGTGTTTCTCCCCAAAAGTGGGAGAATAGGAACAAAGAGTCTCTGAAAGAGAGGTAAAACAACTTGTAAGTTTGTTAGAATTTTAGACATTTGAGTACATCTGTTTTTTTTAAACAAAAAAGAGAAACAATCAACCTCCTCCTGTAGAAAGCCTCATTCAAGGCTAAAAGTCCTGCAAGTTTCACAAGTCAGCTGTGTATTAGTAAAATGTAATAGAAAGCAAATTGCTTAGCAATACTGGCTAATGTGTGCTTTTCACAGAACCCTTTGTTATAACGTGAAGGTGGTGGGAAGGTTGTTCTTGCTATACGAGCATCACCTTGCAAAACAAGTTCGTGACTAAATGTCACAGCTGGTAGATTTGTAAATTGCACCTTAGAAAAGGAATCTCCTGCTCTTTGCTCTGATACCTTTTCCTTCAATGATCAGCAGTGGTGCTGAAATGACAATTTAGTGTTCCCCTCTTGCAAAGTCCTATTAGAAAATTACAAATGATAGCACTCAAATTTAAAAACCTATAGGCTTGGGGACAATTACTTGTATCTTGCTGTTGCTGACAGTGAAATGTAAAAATATAAAAGCTTATAAGACACCCGCAGCTTTATCAACTTTCTCTATATATTCTGCATAGTTACTTGAGCATGCTTTTTCCAGTCTGGCAAATCACAGACGCCCCATTTATCTTAATTTCTGTTAATAGTAGACACAGATGTTTGAGGCAGAAAGTAAAATACGATTTTTTAATTATTTTAGGTCTCCAGTAGTCATAACTGTGAAGTGCCCTGTCCAGCAGAACAGATAGAATAGGAAAGACAGATTCTGATCATTCATTGTCTTCTTTTTATTTTTCTTTCTCCAGCTGTGACATTTGTTACCCAGCTGCTGTGCACACAGCTTTTTCCTTTGTCAGTGATCTGTGGCTTATGTCTAAAATTTCAAAGGAAAAGTGTGAAAAATGTGTGATTGTTATTTCATGCAGCATAGTTTGAAATAAATATTATACTTTTCATAACATTGAGGGAAGAATTTGTTCAGAGAAACCTGTTTGTAAGTAATCCCAATTTTTTCTTTTTCTGTCTGGAGTGCAAAATAGGAGATGAGGTTAATCACTGTCAATAAAGTTTTGCCTTGGTATTTCAGCAACACCAGTTTCAAGGATAAATAAACAGTATATAAAAATATACAAATACTGACACAATGAGGGTAGTGAAATACTAGAACGGGTTGCCAGAGAGGCAGTGAAGGCTCCACCTCTGGAAACATTCAAGGTCAGGTTGGACGGGGCTTTGAGCACTCTGATCCAGTTAAAGATGTCCCTGCTAACTTGCATGGCGGTTGGACAAGATGACCTCTAAAGATCTCTTCCAACCCAAAACATTCTATGATTCTGTGATTCTATGGTTCTGTGAAATATAATAGACATGAAGGGATTGGAGGAAGAGGGGGAAACCTAGGCAGGATCACCATTTTGTGTCTATATCTAGGTATAGTAATTTATCTCATATTTTGTGTCAGTTATGGTGGTTATCTTGAAACCATCACCTATTTTCTATTGAATGAGGGCATCCAAAATAAGAAAGGTTCAATACAAGAAGAGAGAATACATAAAGAGATCTACAGAATGAAAGTGACAGTGTATCACAGGTAAAATAAACTAGCCAGGGCTGAACATGAATAACTGTTTCTCTAATCTTTTGAAGTCTGTCACTGATTATGAGTACATATTATACCCTCTCTCTTTTACTCACATCCTTTTGCCTGGTGTCATGTTAGAGGTTTCAGTCATTGGACAGCTTGCTTTCATTTCTTATATGAAATTAAGCTGGGAGTTATGACCTTTTCATTTAGACTTCATATTTAATTTGGTGGCTTATTGTGAGCTGGCTGAAAGCACTGTGTTCATTTCCTAGCATCATTCCTGGCATATTTGGGGATCTTCTTTCATAGAAAAATAACTGCAAAACTCCTGGAGGCATGAAGAAAAATATTTTCTTCAAAATATTTATTATGGATCTTAGATGTTTACCTTTTTCTCAACTGAACAATACTTCCCTTTGTATTCTATAAATAGCCTTCAGTCTAGTTTGCACAAAACAGCATGGTATTCATAAACTCAGCAATCCATCATTGTTTGTGGCTTAACCCACCTGCATTATTTTACCTCTACATTCTTCGACATGGTCAGTATTCGAGCACATTTAGCTATGGCAATTCATACTGACATTTATGTTTTCAGTTGTAATTGGTTTAGTACATGTCTTTAAAGAGTTTCAGATGAGACCTTGAACTCAAATAAAAAGAAATAGCTCCTAGCATATATTTGCTTATAAATTTACGAGCTAATGTACAGAAAATGAAAAACATTACAGCTTGTCAACCAACAGCCTGTATCAATGAAAATACTAAAATAAATGAGTAATTTGCCATTTTCCAAAATCACTGAATTTTTTAATTTCTTTTGCTCACCTGGTTTTGTTTCTTTGGCAACATATGCTCACCACATGATGCAACTCTCAGTCTTTATTTTTGTTTCTAACCGAAAGTTCATAAGATTTTTCTACATAAATACTTCTAACAATGGTAATTCACAAACCTTTTGTTTTCATGTATTAACTCTCAGCCTGAGAGCGCAAAGGTAAATTCAACTGAGAGCTGGTGGAAAAAAACTCTGCAGTCATTCCACAGCTATCATGTAGTTATTCTCAGTGTGACCCTCATCATGGCTAATTTATAGCAAAGGCTGCAATGAAATTGCCACACCAAGTAAGCCAAAAGTACAACATATTATTTTGCCAAGCACCATGCATAGAAGATTTTTGACACATGTCATACTGCTCAGTGTCCTGAAAAGAAAATCATTTCATGCTCAAGAAAGAAGGCTAGAGTAAATCTCATGTTTCCCTGGAGGAGCACTACTCCACACATGCAAGTATCACAGGCATCATCGAAGGAAGATCTGCTGACCACAGAGGTACCAGTTGCACCTTCTGAGCACGGTGATCACACTGCAAACAGCAGGAGACAGATACCAGTGGCATCTGTGAGCAGAGTAATTTCATCCTATAATGTCCATGAAGCCTTTTGCTAGTGATGGTGCACCTTAGACAGAGCCTCTAGAATCTGATGCTGGTGGGAGAAGCACCAGGGAAGATCTGTGGAAGAATTAGTCCAAAAGGGGCATCTTCAGTGAGGCTTTGGACTGAAGTAGTGCTGAAAAACTTCAAAGAGGTTATTAAACCTGAGATCTCTGTGTTTGAAGGAACGACTATCTACAGCAATAAGTAAAGCTGTTGACACTATAAAGATTTTAATCTGACCACTGATAAGGAAAGGAGTCTTACTGTGTACCCAAAATTTTGTTCAGTGACAATATTTAAGGCAAGCTGACATAGTAGAGCAAAGAATGCATTGCTTCCAAGAAGACCGTGAACTGCAGAAGTTATAGTAGTCTAGATTTTCATAGCTGCTTGCAGAAGCAGTGTCCCAGCCACTCTTGTTCAGGCAAATCCATTTAGGGAAGAGCTGAGAGTACTGATACAGGGGAATTGCAAGGCTACAGATTGAAGCAGGCTAGTTAGGAGTACCTGAAGACATTCTCCAGGAAGTGACTGTAGGGGGGAAGGAGAAAGAGTAAAAAGTAGAAAACAAAGTAATTGTAGAGCAAATATTTTTGCCAAATGCAAATATCCTAAAGAAAGAGGATTGTTGAAGGTAAGTTGTCCAAGGGTATCTCTGCTTGCTGTGTTAATCTTTTTTCTTTGAAATTGGTCAATCTGGGCTGTAACAGCACACTTAAAGCACAGCGTAAGTAACTGCTGAAGAGTATAGGGAACATCACATCAAGGTTGCTGATAAAAGCAAATTACACACTTCCTTTTCAGGGTTGGTCATTGGCTTAGAGACCAAGCAGGTAGAAATGAACATGCATTTTCTTGGTAAAACAACAACCTTTCTATAACTAACAAAAGGAGAGAAAAAATACTGTAGGCAAATAAATAGACAAATTAGATGGTTGCGATCTATACAAATAGAGTGTCATTTCCTATCTGTCTGTTTCGTGGGCTCTTGCAGTCATGTGTTGCAGGTTGGGAGCAGGTTGTGAAGGGCTTTAGTGATACATCAGCTTGAACAGTGAAGCAGAATGGAAAACTATCTTCTTTGAGCTAGTAAAAATAATTTCTAGATTTTGCATCTTCAGTAGAGATAAGTCTGGCCTGTTGTTGGAGGAAGAGAGTGGATCCCAGAAGTAATATAATAATTCCAGTGCATGGGGAAATCCCCATGATGCCAGTGCCAGCAGAAATCCTTCCACTTATTGTGACCTATATTCCACTTCAACACTGCAAATATATATTAGTTACTTTGGGCCTAGAAATGCTTGTGTACCTCATGGGTAGAAATACGTACAGTGGTTTCACTGATTTCCTTGGGACTATTCTTAGGAGTGAAGTTACTCATGCTATTGATTGCAAGCTGACAATTTGAGGGGGTGTAATTTCACACTATAATGAATAAATAACCTGATTGTTTTACCTTCTTCTTCCCGTATTTAAACACTTTTCTGGAGTTATGATATTGTGTAGGCTATGAGCAGTTTGCATCATGCTTATGTGCTAATGAAGTCTTGATGTTTGCTATTTATACACAATAATGCCCTCTAGACTATTTAATATATAGCAGAATATTTCTGTTAAGGTATAAATATGTTACCAATGATTTGCTTCTGTAGGGATTCCCACGAATCAGCAGTTTTATAGGTCACTGCAAATAACCATCAAGAAAAAAGCGGATAGTCTGCCACACCTACACTCATCCCTCGGTGTGATGATAACCATTTTGAAGTTGTACAGAACATTGTTTCCCACCCTGAAGCTATTCTGTGATCTTTTATCTTAAAGCCCAGAGCATCACTCTGGAAGCCATGTCAGAACATGCAAACATCAGTCTGAACAAAGACCAATCCAATCTTTAACTACATAAACTTACAGAATATAGACAGACTGTAGCATGACCTTTTAATTCAAAAAGCAAGCAAGAGAAGGTCTTTGGCATTTTTCTGTTGTTGGGGTCTCCACAGGACCAGTCCTCCAAACCCAATGGCTTCATAATATTCCAGGTCCTCTGCCCAAAAGTGGGTTTTGGTAAAGATTTTTCAGTACGTAGACAGAGGATCTTAAGGAGAGCTTTTCTCACAGTGCTTTATTTAAAAGTAAAGAGGGTATGTAAGGATTTTCTTGGAAAAGTAGCACAAGAGAATACAGGTGGTCAAGGCATGAAATGGCTTAATGTGCTTTGGAGGCATGTTAGAAATTAAGTAAAGATTATTTGTCACCTTTTTATATTACCTTTTCTTTCAAACTCTTTTGGTCTATAAATCTGGTCTAATCCGTTTCTATTTTATAGTCATAGATGTTTGGCTTTCTGCATTGCTTTGATCTGGGGGTGTAATTTAATTTTTTGACCTGCCGAGCCTTTTCTCTTCCTACAATTTTGTTTGTTAAGCGTTTGATTTAAATGCATGTTCTAGGGAAGGTATCTGAACCCCACAGTCCTTTGTGTTTAACAAGATTCAAAGCAGAGTAAACTGACATATGTCTCTCTCTCAAAGTGCTCTGTGTAGCTAGTTGAGATCATGGCCATCTGTTATTTAATAGCTTCCAAGTGCCAGCTGCAACTGTGGCACTGGTTCAGTACCCTTCAGTACAGGACCTGCTGTGGACAGCTTTGCAGCCATACCCGAGGTCAGAGTTGTGAATATATACAGAATATTTTAGAAGGTCCTTTTTTGTCTGCATCGTCATTGGAGAGGCACCTGGAAGTCCCATGACCTGAAGGCTCAAAATCTTTATTAAAATATCATGTTTCTGAACATGTGAAGCTCTGTCTTAGCTGTTCATTTGCATGCTTAGTGTATCAGTGCTGGCTATGAGCTGCGTAGAAATTGGTTTGCTCCTTTTTCAGACAGCAGAGTTCGGTTGGCATCACAATATTTTACATTATCTAATAATAAAAAGAGATTGCTTCAACTTGCAAAATAGTCTGTAAAGGGTTTTATCACACAATATCACAAGGTATGCAGCTCTTGTGATAAGTTTTAGATTATTTTCTCACTAAAAACAAATGTCTATGTATCCCAGAGAGCGGTCTCAGCTGGTAGTAATTTTTGACAGCTATTTTTCTTTCAACAAAACCCCGTTTTTCCATCCAGCCTTAGGTAAAAGCATAATAGGTGGGGCAAAGGGTACTCACAAACACTAATCTTAACATATTCCCTTTATAAATAAGGGTGAATTGCTTTGGATTGCTTTTTAAGTTGGACTTCTCATCTCTGTGACCTTTCTCTTAAATATGATGGCCTTAAAAGAGTTTTCAAATGCCCGATTCACCTTGCGAAAGATTTTGGCTGCGCCACGTTCTTAGAGCAGCCAGCAACCAAAAAAAAATAAATTCAAAGATATGAAAACTTGGCTTAATGCCACTGCTATGTCTTTTTCATGTTTCAGTCACTATTGCTCCAACTCCTGGGCTACAGGGGAATATCTTCTTCACCTGTCGACTCTTCACAGAAATCTTCACAGGGTTCTGCTTTTATCCTGAATCAGCATGGGATGGCTTGTTGAAATATCAGTTTTGGAGAAAAATTATTTCTCATTAAGGTCTCATTTTAGCTATATTTAATATTATATAGTATAGTTGCAACAAATGGGTAAAAATTACATTTCCTAGCGCTCAGTGGCAAATCTTGCACATATATTTATGGTAGTTTTGGCTAGTTTCCTGGAAGGCAAGTGCAAATATCTGTTAAACCAAGTTGAAATATTTCAGTCATTGTTCTGGCTCATGAAAGAAAAACCTCTTATTGTTTCAATGGTGCAAACGATTTCACAGTATTCTTGGAGTGGTTATCCTTTCATGGTTTCACAGGTATCACAAGAACCCAAGTGATTTTGACTTACTCTTTCAGCAGTTCATATCAGAGGGTCTTTAGACAGCTCATGCTAAGAAATCATCTCACAGGTTCTTAACATCAGTAGACCCGCGATCTAGTTCCCGCCATCTGGGAAAAAATTCCATTTCACTACTTAAGTTCCTATTCCAAAATCCAGTCAAATGGGAAAAAAATTGAAGGTCATGTTTTAACTACAGTCTTCTGAAAGCAAATCTAGAGTCCAGTAGATTCTGAGTGCTGGGTAGAAAATTATACCTTAGAAAAAAAAGAAATTATGACGGAGATTTTAGCTGAAAAATTTCAAAGCTATGTAACTTATTTTTATGACTTTTGGTTCATCGTTGATTTTAAAGACAGCTTATAGTTACACTCAAGTCTGCAAGTTTTGCTGGAGTGCTTGAAATTAGCTTAGTGTCTGAAGGTATTTGAATAGCAGCATTTTAAGTCCCCGATCTGAAGTTAGATGCCAGAGACTCAGATACCTAATTGACCTAAATGGATGCAAACTAATGTACCCACATTATTTCATCCTGGGAGAGTCTTGCCCTGTAACTTAATGAAGTGTTTAACTTCTGAGTTTTGTCGGCCCAGAAACACGTAAATGATCATAATCTGATCTGTAGCAAACTGCTAGCTCTGATCAGCAAAATTTAATAACAGTATCTTCTTCTGGGAATAATGACCATAAAATCTAACTCCTGTGTAGTCTTTTTCAGGGCTACAATTCCTATTAGTTCCTACAGGCTTAAAGAACAATTTTTATTTTTTATGCCCAGTATCATTTAATAATCCAAAGTAGCTATATGTATCTATATCTATATGTGTGCATTACAAACTTACAGAAACATGCTAAGTGCAGTAAATTTAATTAAAAAAAATTTTATAGAAGTGCTGCATGGAGGTTAGATATAAGTAGTCCTGTAGCATTACTAATAGATATTAAGTTGTCTGGTTTTCAGTTTCCCAGTTTGCATTTCTCTCAAGTGTTAGTAAAACGTAGGTGAAGCGCCCCCTTTGAAATAATGAGGTCTTTGTTCTGTAAAACTGGGCATTTCTGGAGATAAATGGCTGGGGAATAATGCATATTAACATATATGTAAGAGTCTGATTCAAAGTCCATTGGAGTTAAAATTTTTTTATACAGCTATGTATTCTATTAGGAATTTGTTTACCTATTTAATTTCTTTATCATTAAAGACTGTGAGGTGCAGAGTGGTGAGGCAGGGAGAAATCATGGACTCCTCTTCCCATTTCTTCCCTCTTTTCTTTCAGTTACTCTTATATCTGTTGATTGGGTTCAAGAAAACTTGTTATGGGGCAAAATCTCGAGGACTATTCTTTCCACAAGTCCTGAAGAACATTATTTTGTGCTATGAATAAAGGAGAGAGACTTCCCTGGATTCCCATAGATTCCCTGAGCTCAGTCCTTGTAGACCGTGCTGGCTAATCAGTGTGCACATGCTGGTTGGTCAGTTGGCACAACCTAGTTTGGAGCAATCTGCAAGTAATTGATGGATACAGATAGAGGTTCTACAAAATAAAAGGTTTACATTTCAATTAATACCTTCACTTAGCCATAGGTAAGATGTTTTAAACATATGCCTTTCTCTCCATACCCAAGTGTCTGGGTCATATCTGCTTTAGAGAATTTTATAAGGTACCCATTATTTCCATGACTAAAGAAATTCCAGTATCTAGAAGTGTTAAAATGTATTATGTCAAAAGTATCTCTCAATGTCTATGGTATATATAGTGTCAAATACATTTTAATGTCATAGTAATATGGATTAGTACAATGAATTAATAAAACTCCACTGAATCAGAACACTTTGGATGAGAGGAGATGAGCCGGATAATCTAATACATCATCTTAGTTTGTAAACATAAAAGATACTTGCATAAACACAGCACTGAATAAAATGGAGTTTTTAAGATTAGAGGAGTGCAATGAAGAATGTAGTTAATGTATCACAGATTAATCATAAACACTTTGAGTCAACTGATTTTGCACCCATCATGAGTGCAACCTTCATCCTTAATAGCTTGAAATTTTCCATAAATTGAATATTTTTTAATTTTCCTTAAGACCAGCTCCTCCACAGCTTGTGACTGTATGTTTCTTTCCTTGTGCCATAACATTTGTTCCCTCCATGATTACTGTAAGATGCTAGGTTTCATCAGGTATTTCTTAAAAAAGAAATATGACTTGCTAAAAGGTCTCAGCTGGAAACAGAGATGGAAGTCAACATTACCAAACACAATAGAATCCTGAAGCATTGCTGGAGACTTGGAGCTTCTTGAATCTACCCTTCCAAAATTACTTGGATAACTACCTTAAACGTTAAATATCTCATGTTTTCTTCTTTCCAGGGAGCTAGGGCAATCCTGCAGAATTCCTAGCAGCTGGAAATTCAGCTATTTTATTTGCTCTAGTGTCTGACTATACAGTGTTAATTTTTCCAGTATAAAATAAAATTCAGCTGTTTGCTTTTGAATTCCTTCCTTCCCCACATCCAAACCACCTCCTAAACTGCACTCTTGAAAATGACCATAAACCGTTGGAAATGCTGATACTTTATTTACATATATAGTTCATTTTTTATTTTTAAGTAAAAAGGATAATATGAAGATTCTAACTGGTCTGATCATTCAAAGGGCAAAATTACTTCAATTTGCCATGAAAGAAAATGCTTTGGCATTTGTTAGGCCAGTATGACAGCAAACTACCATGATATGCGGCAAGATGCGATGACAACATTTTGCATTGATAGGCAGATAGTTAAGCAGTGAAAACATCTGATATTTGAACCTCTTTGAAACATGGCACGAAGGCATATAGACATCGTGGTTTTTCTCAAAATCTAAAGAAAAGAAAAAAGAAAAAAGAAAAAAAAAGAAAAAAGAAAAAAGAAAAAAGAAAAAAGAAAAAAGAAAAA